>NW_010729201.1:1376908-1394939 GCF_000365185.1 Nelumbo nucifera
GACATAATGTAATTTTTATATTACCATCCATTTTCATGTCGGTGAGCCTCGACATCGACATATGTCGGGCGACATTAGCGACATTTGGCAACATTTGAAACCATGGTTACCGTCCAAATACTTATATGTCCATCCACCATTTGTTTACAAACTGATCCATTTATAATTTTTAGAAAAGAAACATATTTGCAAACCCATCACTTCCAAATATTTTTTTCCTTTTGACATGCTGTGCACATTTTTTATTTGTATTACAATACATTATCACACTATGACAGCACTTACTCCAAAAGCAATTACTCCAAAAGTAAATTCTCCATATAATGTATAATAAACACATGTACATATAAGGTTAAAAGTTTTGGGTTTTTTAGGCATTTAGTCATGTATAAATGGAGAAATGTGAGTGAAATTTGTAAATTTTGCTCAAAATCCAGAAAATATGAGAAAACTGGAAAAATTAAAATTATTAGTAAAACATAAATTTATTTATAGTGTTTCATGAATGTTAAAGGGGAATCTCAAGCCCAAGTGAACCAACACATTATGTACAACAAATGATAAATAGAGATTGATGACAAAATCTAATTTATTATCCTGAGATGAAAATCCTTATAAAGAAAACATCGTTTCTAACTCCTTTTCTTTGTGATTCTCTAAAATCATATGTATCTTGGATTATGCAGCTATATTAAATAAAAATATCAATTATTACTATGATTATTATATTACTGTATGGTTATTATAAAGTGCTTCATATTCTTAAATTAATTATTTAACTAATGAAGCTGATAGAAGGTGGTGGGAATGGTCAGGGGATGGCTGCTTCTCCATAAATTCTTTCGTAAAGCATCTCAACAGTTCCAACTTCCAATGTTAGCCCCTTATTCCCATATAAAGTGGTATGGGAATCCACAGCCCCCTCAAAGTTGCCTTCCTGGTTTGGATGGCTGCCTTGGGGAGATGCATGACCAAGGATTTACCATTGAGAAGAGAGCTGAGCATCCAGAGCCTTGTTTGTAATTTATGCCATGAAGTAAAGGAGAGTGCTGTTCACTTATTCATTCATTTCATTTTTTCCCACAAAATTTGGTATTACTTCTTTTAAATCAATGAATCTCAGCTGGGTAAGCCCACATTCTCTCAAGATGTTGCTTGAGGCATGGTGGGTAGATGATCTGTGTCAGAAAGGTAAAGTTGTATGGCTCTCAATTCCTGCAGCAGTAATTTGGTCAATTTGGAGTAATATCCTGCAGCAAGAATTGCAGGATCTTTGAAAGCAAAAGCTGCTCATTGGAGGAGGTGCTCAGCAGGGTGGTGGGAAAATTTGGATCTTGGGCAGCTATCTGTAAAAGTTTCAAGAATTCTTCCATCTGGGACTTTTTGGTTGATCAAAATTTGTTTAGAGGTTGAGGGAGTGGCAGTTTTGTTTTGTTACATATAGCCAGTTTTTGACAGGGGTTGCATTAGGGGTGGCAATATCCAACCCAATCCATTTGACCCAACCAACCCATCCGCCTAAAGTCCATCCAAACCCAATCAGTTGACATGCATGTTGAAACTGGGTCAAATGAAGAGGGTTAGGGTTGGTTGGATTGAGGTTATCCATAGGGTCGTGGCTTATGGTTTCATTGTTGTCATTTTGGTTCATTCTGCAACTCTTACCACCTCTGCCTCTTTTCTGTTTGCTTTGCATACAGGGAAGCATTCATCATAGACACAGGTATGTCTCCCTCCACTCTCTTCTTCTTCATGTTGCCTTTCTTTTCACATGACCAGAGCAAGACTAGATGGCTAGTACTGTTTTTGTTTTGGTCATGGCTTATGTTGTCATTTTGGTTCTTCTGCAAGTCTGCAACTCACCACCTCCACCTCTTTGTTGTTTGCTTTGAATATGGAGAAGCATTCATTGTAGACTCAAGTATGTCTCCCTCCACTCCTTCTGTTGCCTTTCTTTCCACATGTCCAGAACAAGGCTAGATGGCCACCCCTCTCTCTGTGCTTTAGCCACCATTCCTTCCCCCAACCCCCCTTTTCAACAAATAATCGCTCTGGTTGTAGTACCAGAGAATTTTCTTTGTTTGTGCAAATAGATTGATGATCTGTCATTCATGTATGCTTCCTGTTTTCTGTTTCTTGCATTCTGTTTGCTATTATTGTAGCTTTGTTATTATTGGGTATTCTAATGGCTGTAGTATAAAATTTGGGTTGTTTTAAACCTCAACAAGATTAGCAGTTTGACTTTTAGCTTAGCATTAATTTGCAAGTAACCTAGGTTCAGTGGTTTGAGATTTTGTTCTACATTAGGATCTTTCTAATAGATTGCTACTATGGAGCTGTTGGAAGATAATAATGAAGAGGTAGAGTTAGGGGTTGAGCAGGAAAATGAAGTTGAAGAAGATCAGGATGAAGGGGTGATTATGGACGAGACCCACTCTTAAAACAGGTCAATCTATGTGAATGTTGTACTGGCTACAGAAGTGGAGGTAAGTAAACTTTGGGATTGTTCTTTCTAGGAGGGGAGGAGTTTATGAGGAAGGTATTCAAAAAGTTAAATATGAAAAAAGGACAGACAAAATTGTCAACTTGGAAGTCAAGGTACCTCTCTAAAGGTGGAAGGTTCACACTAAGCAAAAGTGCATTAGCTAGTCTTCCAACTTACCTTATGACCCTTTTTCCTATCCCATCGGAGGTGGCAAAGGAAATGGAGAAAAAGATGAGAAACTTTCTTTGGAAACGCTGGAAAGAGACTCACAAGTATCATTTAGTGAGCTGGGATCAAATCTGCAAACCTCAATCACAAGGTGGTTTAGGGTTAAGACATTTGAAGTTGTTCAACATAGCTTTATTGGGAAGTTGGCTGTGGAGATTCTCAACTGAACCAAATAATCTGTGGAGAAAAGTGATAGAGAAGTATGGCCTAAGGAACAATGGGTGGGATGCTGGACCACCCCCTCAAACCTATGGTTGTGGAGTATGGAAAAGAATTTGTAAGGCAGCTAGAAAGATCATCGACTGCATCAGTTTTAAAGTGGGAGATGGAAGAAAAGTGAAATTCTGGTCAGACCACTGGATTGGTGACAGACCCCTAAAAGAGATGTTTCCTGACTTATATACAATGTGACCTTAGACAAAGAAGCCTTAATGGCAGACTCATTCAGACTTCAGGAGATAGCATGTGTTGGACCCTCATCTAGAAGGAGTTTCAATGACTGGGAAATTCAGCAGGTTGCTGACCTTCTCTCTCTGTTACAAAGCCAGCAACTAAATCTCCATTCCCAAGACACAAAAATCTGGAAAGGGACCAAAACTGGAGTTTTCACAGTTAAATCCTTCTATTATAAGCTACTGAGGAGGACTGAATCTCCTTTTCTTAGTCGGGCCATTTGGGGGAATCTAGCTCCTACAAAAATTAAGTTCTTTGTTTGGGTTGCAGCTTTGGAGAGATGTTTGTCTAAGGAAATGTTGATAAAAAAAGAAATGAGCATTCCAGATATCAGGTGCCATCTATGTAATGAGGAGGTGGAGTCAGTTGGACATCTCTTCCTATATTGTAAGTTTAGTACTACAGTATGGAGCCACTTTTTGAAATCCCTGAATCTGAACTGCTGCATGCCAGCATCAGTTAAAGCTCTTTTGGAAGAATGGCAGACTTCTGGACTTTCCAAAAAAGGGAGACTTTGCTGGGCTTCTGTCCCTCCAGCAGTGCTATGGGCTGTGTGGTCAGAAAGAAATAGAAGGCTGTTTGAGAAGAAATCCTCTTCTGAAGCCAACGTCATTAATTTAGCTATAGATGCCATTAGGAGATGGTTGTCAATACATTCTGATTTCAAAGATGTTATTTCTGATCATACTTTTTTGAGAGTGGACTTTTTTTGAGGTCCTTTTTTGTACAGATTCTCATTGTACAAGGGACCAGTTATTAATATAACCATACTTTACCTTCTTTCAAAAAACAAAAGGACAGACAAAATAGATGGGATTCTACCTAAGTAGGTAGTGTTAAGTACTTCCATTGTGGGAATAAAGAGTGGAATCTCTATTGGAGAAGGGTATGAGGTGCCAATATTGGTCTCAGAGGGGGATATTTGTGTGATAACTCCAGAGAAAAAAGGTCAGGCGGACGCTGAAAAGAATTTGAGTGCTGTTATAAGATTTAAAGGTAAAAAGATCACTCATCTAAGTTTCGAAGGGGGAGATTTGTGTGATAACTCCAAGGAGAAAAATCAGGTGGAAGCTAAAAAGAAGTTGAGTGCTGTTAAAAGATTTAAAGGTCAAAAAGATCGCTCATCTAAGTTTCGAAGGGGGTTGGTCCTCAGAAGAAGGTGAAGAAGATAAAGAGGGTCAGCAAGAAGCAAACTGGATTGGGCTCTTTTCATGCCAAAGCAGCTTTGGGGAAAAATGGATAAAGAGTTGTTGGTTCTAAAGATGTTGGTAGTCCCTGCAATCAGGGGTTTTTGGTTGCTGGATAATTGGTTTGTGGCTGCTGTTTTTTGGTTACTTTGGGTTTTGTTGTTGGTTTGTGTTGTTGAGTCTAAGAGTGGAATTCAGATGCGGGGAGGTTTAAGTTGTTAGTTTGAAGCTTTTTTTGGGTGGCTTCTAGGTTCTGTTATGTAGGTTTATTTTTCAATTGTTGAGAAGGAAGAAGTGTTGGTCTTGTCACCTTTTTTTGTACTTTTTGTTTCATTTTAATATTTTTTTTTTCATTTCTTCACCAAAAATTAAAAAAAAAATGGTTTCTCATTTGATTTGTCCTTGACTTTGCCAGTGAATCTGTTAAATCATTTGCAGATCATCTAATCCACCTGAACGGCTGAACCAGGTGTTCATCCTTTGAGCAAAGGATCAAGTCACCTAAACTGCATGTTGATGTAACCATGGAACTTCTTCACCATTTTGCTCCCATCTAACCATCACTTAGGTATCTCCCTCAATTTCCAAATGAAAATAGATCAGAGAAACTGAGTTGAAGAGTGAGGACATATCTGCTATAATGTCATCAACATCTCTTACAGGTTTTGAATATACTATTTGTACCTCACGTGGTTCTAAATATTCCACTAATCTCAGAGTAGCGAAGATTCCCATTATACATCACAGTTGAGTTTGATGTTTTGATTAGCAGTTTTATTTTTGGCTTAGCATGAATTTGCAAGTAACTTAGAGTTAATGTTTTAATTTACCTGAGCTAAGGTAGTTATTTAATTTTACATATTTGAGCCCTTTACCACCTATTAGAAAAGCTATTAGTGCTCAACTCTAGATATTGAAACTAGCACAAACAATTAAAAGATTTGAAACAGGATGTCCATAATAAAGCTAATGTAATAAATTTCATGATCACTCTCAGCAGCGGCGGTTCTTTGCTCTCTCTCTCTCTCTCTCTCTCTCTCCTGTCTTCCCGCCACCGCCACTGCAACTCTCAGCAGCGTCGGTTCTTTAATAAATTATTTTTATTTTTTATAAATTATATTTGTATTAATTATTAATTATTTTAAATTTTATTAATTATTAAATATTTTAATAGTTTTAAGATATTAATTTGATAATTATTTTTTTTATTTGCTTCATGGTCTTCATTACTATTTTCATTATTATTTTAACTCTTAATAATTTATTTTTAATTTATAAATTGATATGCATTTTTCAATTTTATTCTTATTTTAATAAGTTAATTTTTTATTTTTATAATTCACTTAAATTTTTTCAATATTAGTTTGAATTTAATAAATTATTTTTTTATGAAATAATGCAAATTGAACTCAAAATTACCAAATAGTCTATTTTAGGGGTAAAATAGTAAAATCAATGAATTTCAGATGCTGAAGGTTTGATCCAACATAAAGTCACAAACAACTTTCTTTATTAAGAGCCTCTAAAAAGTTGAAAAGTGATTATGTCTCTTTTCAGATTTCAGACACTTTTAATATCTTTTAACTTTTTAGATTTCAGATTTCAGATTTATCAAACACCACCTTAGTCTTCAAAATATTGCACCGGATGTCTATAACCCAATTCAGCTTATCTTTTATCTTGTTTTAAGAGTTTCAATCAGCTTTATGCTGTCTTATACATGGTTGACATTGTAATGCTCATGTCTTCTTTGTTAAGAGCAATGTTTTCAACCCACCGTTGATCGGGATGGTTGAGCTGTTTGAACCATCACCTTGTCAAGATTCTGGGTCCAGTTTTCCTAAAACCCGCCTTTTGGTAAAAAAACGTCCAACCCAGGTGGACAATTTGACCCAGTCACCAGGTGATCGGTTGCACACTCAATGTATGTGCAAACTTCCGGAGGCCATAACTTGTGTCCTTGGATATCCAATTGGGTGATCCCTTTTTCATTTTGGGTAACTTTTTGGCACCTTGCCCCGCTATTTTCACCAAAAAACCCTTTTTTGGCCTCAAATCCCATATTTTAACATTTTTAAAAATAAAAAATTAGAAACTGAAATAAAAAAATATAATTAAACATAGATTAATACACATATTATATGTAGAATATAATTATGCATTATTTTATTGTTTTTTCTGCCTCACTATTTTAACAGGAAAAAGTTTATGGAAGCATGTTATTCACACCATTTGGTCTTTTGTTCTGGAAACATCTAAGGATTTTGTTTCAATTCTGTCATTTACGGAAGCATGTTATGAATTTGTATTTTCGTGCAATTTCTTCTTTTTGGATAAAATATATTTTATTGAATTGTTTTATCAATTTCTGTGTTTTCTGAATGTTTAAAATATATAATTTTTAAACCATTTTCTGTGTTTTCTGTAGTTTCTGAGTGGCTGAAATATATACATTGAGGAAGCTAGTGTGGAAAACAAGATGGGATACAATGATATGAGAAACCAGTCACTTTTGCGTAGGGAAATGATATAAGAAGGCCAAACAAACTCAGTACAAATGCTGAGAAATGATCTGGTGTTTAGTTCCATAGAGATTAGAAAATATGACTCCATATACAGTTGGGTCTCAGGACTGTGGGCTTTGCAAGATTTTGAGCTTCATTTTCAAGTTTGCCAACTGGGCCTGACCCTAGAGATGACCTAGCCGCTAGATGATTCCGAGATGAGGACCATGTCATATACTCATCTAGTAAGAGTATTGAGTAGGAGCTTTTTCATTTTAATATTTGGAATTTTGGTTTTGAATATCCCTTTATGTAATAAATCTTTGGACCAAGTGTGCTCAACTGAACCTCAGCTTTCCTGAATCTCAGATTCTCAAAGACTAATTTAAGCATTTGCCTAGAATTTTAAGAACTTTTGTATGTGTGTGTGTGTGGATGTGAGGACAAGAATTTTTGACATATAACCTGTTCAATTCATGTCTCATTTTCGTTTGTCTGTTATTACAGGTCCCTAATAAGATGTTGCTAGGCCCAAGTAGTAGAGATGATATCAAAAAGAAATGAATGCCATTAAAAAGGAACTAGAGAGAAATGCATGGAATGGATTGAATTTGGAAAATGTCATATATAGATTTGATGGCCTTGATTCAGAATGTGAAAACAACACATTAAAGGAAGAAAAAGGAACCAGAAGACAGGAGAGTTTCTAGTCTTGATTGCACATTCCCAGATGGGTATTTTTGTATATTTATATCATATTTTTTGATATGTGATTTCTGTTGAAATATCAAATCAACCCTAAGTATCTAATATATATAGGAGAAAGAAAAGTCTGAAATAAGTAGGCCCAAGTTTTGCTTACATTCCAAAATATCGGCCAATAAATCTTGTTACAACATTTATTTCTTTACTGTGACCTGTGGAACAACACTCGAAAATTGAAATTATCTTGCTTTTCTTTTTCCATGGCGGTGGTCTAAAGACTACTAAATTAAAGTTTGAACTTTGAACGGATTTTGCTGAGTGATTATTTTATGAGCCAATTCAAGAAAAAAGAAATTAAATTTGGAAGTTTTGTTGGACTCGTCTTGTCAGTTGTGAAGCAGATGCTTTTGTTTGTATTTTGTGGAGTCATCGGACGCCGTAATTTGGATCCCATCTCTTTATTGTTTGTTTGTCTAATAAAAAAAAGGGGAAAATCGTCAACTTGACATTTGTATTTTAAAGAGAAGACGCGTTATCCAAAACAAAGGGGTGAAATTGTAAATTTAGTGTCTTAGAGCTATGACCATGGCCAAATTCCCAACATGCCCTTTATCCTTTTCTCAACCAGTAAATAGGGGACTAGCCGACTAGGGTTTAGCTTGGGCGGGTTTGGGTTGGGATTTTGTTAAATTTTCAACGGCCCCGACCCGAAGCATTTAGGAGTATTTACATTAATCGAACCGTGGGTTTATTTTCTAAACTGAACAGGTGCCATGGGTTTTTGGAAAATCGTGAATTGAAATGTGATTAAAACCAATTGATTAATATCAGTTTGGTTCTTTAGTTTTTTTTTTATATTTATAATGTATATAAATAAATATATATAAATATTAAAAATGTATGTGATATATCATACTGGTTGATTTATTAGTTAACAATTGGCTTTTTTATATTGGTTAATTGAAATCTAACAGTAACCGGTACTTTCGGTTTTTCAAAAAATGTCAAACCAATCGGTTCGATTAATTGGAATTTTTTTTTTTCGATTTCATTAGTTTGGTTCGCTTTTCAAATTTTTATGAGCACCCCTACGCCCTACCTTCAAACCTAAAACACATGATTGGTCCAAGCCCGAGCCTGGGTGGCCCCAACCCATGGTAACTCCTAACCCGCGCAATTGGTTTCTCTCAGCCTTACAAAAACGTGCTGTTTGTTTGGTATTGGGGTTGTTTCTTCTTTCCACCATATCAGCACTATGTAGGTGTTTTATTTATCTATTTGGTAGAGTGTTTTCAAGCCATTTCAAGCAACACTTGAATTCTGTAAGAGCAACTTTAGGAGAAAACACTATTTTGACATTTATTGTGATGGAAACAACATTTTCACCTGAGGGGTGCCTAATTGGCATCAAATGATAACATTAAATCATGGTTTTCAAAAACAGACCGGATTTGATGGTCAGACTGGAAAAATCAGGTGATTGGTTCTGTTTTACCCCAAAACCATTAATTTGCCTAAAAATGTTGATTTGGTCAACAAACTACCAACCCAGGCGGTCGAATCATTCAAACTCAGTGGTTTGTTGTTATTTATTTATTTATTTGTTAGAATGGGTCATTCGTTCAGTTTGAACAGTCGGACCGTTCAATCCAAGAACCAGACCCCTAACTAGTTCATTGTCCAATTCAATTTTAAAAACCTTGCATAGAATATGCACAAGACTCAAAAGTTACTTTACCGAATTCCAAGTGTGTCCACTGTCTTAGAAAGCTAATGTAGTTGTCAATTCAATCGATATCTACAACATCTATGCCCCTAGTGCAATTACCCTTTGTGTGCTTGTCGGCTAAGCATTCGGACAATGAGTTGTGGCGGCTATGGCCGAGAAGAACGGAAAACAAAGAAAAGTAGGAAGAAGAAAGGGGAAGGAGAAGAAGATAAATTGGGGAGGGAGAGAGAGAGAGAGATGTGAAGGAATCTGAGGTAGAAGGGATTACCACCGCTATTGTTTGTGTATCGTGAGGTCGGGGAAGATGAATAGTGTTTTTCTCCTACTTGTCCAAATAGTTATTACAAGGGTAATATGGGGATTAAAAAATATTGCAATAGCAGATTTCAATGGAAAGCTAATGGAAGGGGGTCTTTGTCTCATGGTCATAATACAGAGGGGGTCTTTGTAATTTACCCATGTTTTTGTGCAGTTATGCATAGCTTTTTTCAACCCATTAGGGTATGTTCACCACGCTTACTACCCACACCAGCTATTTTCTTTGCAAGGATAAATCAACATAAGAGCTAAGATTGTCATTACATAGATTGAGTTGAAATGTGTTGGTTTGTTGCACTATTATTTTTAATTTCTATTTGGTTTATGACAATTATCTCTTTACTTGGCAAAATTAGTACACACATTGCAATTTAAAATTAGTCTTATTGAAGTTTGTCCTCTAAGGAGGCGTTCTATAATATAAATTGTTTTTCTTGTTGCCGGTTCCAAAAAAAAATCAAAACCATCTGATTTGAAATCAAATTGTTTCTTAAAACAAAAACACGTAGAAAAAAATCATGTTCTTGGTTGTGTGTGTGTTTTGTTTTTAAAACTGAAACAAAAAACATGTTATTCAATATGGTTTTAAAAACATGTTTTTCATTTTAAAAATTTTTGTTTTTTGTTTTAAAAACAATTATTTTGTTGGTTCCAAAAACATGTATTTGTTTAAAAAAAAACAAAATCAACTTGTTTCCCCTTTGAAAACAAAAACAGTGTTCAAAAACATGTTTTAGTTTCTTTGCTGATATGGTGATTTGAAAAACGAATGAAAACAAAAACATTCATGTTGTAAAATGCCCCCTAAATTGACCACATAAATTATTGTCATCCAAAACTAATGACCTTGAAGGTTTTTTTGTAGCATTTTTTCTTGACTGCTTAGCATTTATGTTTCATTTTCACATCACGCTCACGCACCACCTAGGTGATTCAATTATGACATTCAAAAATCATGTTTGATAGAGCAAATTCGACTTGAAACATGAACACCAGAGATTGCATAAAGTTTTCAAATACGAAAAATGTATGGGTGCATATTGTATGATAAGTATTGATTTTCAGGGTAACTAACATATGATTTCTTAAGATTATTGAATTTTTAAAAGTTTTAGCCACTAACAATTACAAAACCCTTTCTTTGGTTACATTTTCAAAACCAAAATAACATGACAAGTGTGGCATATAAATGTTTCTAACGCTAGGAGGGTGTTCTTGCTTCACATGTCTTATTTGAGGCATTATTGTCTTTGCATGCATTGTAAAGCAAAAGACACAATTGATTGAACATGATGATAAATATATTTTATTAAAGGTGAAAAGTGCATTTTAGGAAACATGAACCAATGCAAAGTAAGCAGATTTTAATATGATTGGTTGAGATCTATATTTTTACAATGTAGTCAATATAAATAAATGTACTGTAATTGAAATCTTGATAGGGTTCAACTATGACATTGGAAAGATATGATATCTGAAAAATTTTGTACTAATCAACTGGTATCATAAACATGGTAGTCAATTAGGTTTTTTTTTATCAAAATTCATGTGTGGGTTTTGTTTGGTCAAAACTCTTCCCATACCATATCTTTCCTGCACCATAGATTTTTCCCAATTTATGTGCGAAAATGTCTTGCCTTCGTTTGAATTTTGCCCACAAATGCTATTTGTTGAAATGTGAATCCACCTATATCAAAAACCATATTTTATTGCCTTTGCATGCATGTAGTGGTCGTCCGAGGCACCTAATTGTTCAAGCCTAGTGTTGACTTACCAAAGCAAACTGTTTATATGGTTTGTTGGTTGATTTAGAATCTACACCCATTTGATAATTGGGTTGAATGCGAATTTAATCCCATTTGATTCAATGGAGATTCGAGTCATGTTGGTAAACTTGACAATTTCTATGTTTGTTGGTAAGGGTGTCTATTAAACCACATTTGGTCTAATCTGATCCACTCCAATATAAATCCATTACAGATGGACTAGGTCCAATCCAATCCAATGAAGACTTTTGGACTAGTTTGGACCGGTTCAATTTAATGTTTAAACTATCCAGTCAGTTCCAATTGGTTATAACTCAAGCCTAGTGAATTGACATCTATATTCTTATCTTTTATTAATGAAGTAGATTTTGATTCAAACCGATTCAATCCAATATAACTCAATTACGGATGAACCAAATCCAATATGTTGATGCTTGGGATGGCCGAGGTCAACATTGTCAATTTACCCCCAAACCAAGGTGCGAGATGCTCAAATCCAATGTGGCAGAGGATGGGTAGATTGCTACTATAAAGGGAGAGAACACGTCAAAAGCCCCGGGTTGAAACCTGAGGCAGAGACTCCGATGGTCAAATTAGTACGTTGGTGTGGGGTGACTGAGATCTTAAGTATGAGGGCTCAAACAAGGTCACAAGGGAGGATAAAAAATCTCAAGAAGAGCTTGAGAATCTTAAGTTATGGATCCCTTACCATGGGGGAGGTACCTCCTAAGAGCTCAAGCAATCGAAATGGAGTCCATACACGACAAGCACGGCCATCTGAGGCTGCCAAGTAACCCCACGCGATTGGTTCTGCATGGCCCGTTGAGCTCAACTCTGCACGGCCCCGATTGATTCTGCCCTAAGCCGCACTGGCTAACACGTGTAGTCCCGCCATTGGACGAGCCGAGTGCGCCTACATCACAATCCAATAAACATTTTGGAGCATTAAGTCTACTTTGATCTAATTCAACATATCTTATTGGTGCGTTCAGTCCAAATTGATTTTGTTTTGTAGAGGTCCAACCTAAAACCGGCTCATTCATATATACCCCTAATTGTTGGATTCACCGAGGCTGAGATTTGAGGGATGGAATGGTGAAGCGTGAAGTCGTGAGGAATACACGGGAAAAGTTCGTGTCCTTAGCATTGCTCAATCCGTACCATCGTAGAGTTATCGGTACGGTTTCCTTTTCTGGATACGGGTCTACTAAATCAACGGCCTTGATTTTTTCTTTCTTTTTCCTTTTAAATGAATCTTGAATCAAACAACCAGAGGCCTCCATTGGATTACTGGGGACAGGATCCATTGTCTCCGAATTTCAAGAGATAATGACCGATTCATACGCTCTTAATTGGGCGATTAATGTATAATGTAACCGCTAATCCAACTGTCCGGGGGACAAAGCTCCCGGATAATCCGGTCACAAACAAACGATGTCCGAAGCCATTTTCGTAAATTTTTCCACCAATGAGGGTAATTTCGTAATATCATCTCCTTTGAAAACACCGACATAGCATGTCTTTTAACCGTTAGATGTCGCATGATAAGCAATCGACGGTTGTCAATCAAAGTTTGACTGGCGTACGGTCCAACATGGAATGATTGGATTTGAGGAGATTTTGACTGCAAGCAGAAAAAAAGGAAAAAAAATCTGAAAGCGAAAGATTGGTTGTGGCTTTGTGAGTTATGGGGTGAGAGGAGAAGGTAGAAGAAGGCTGGAGGAATTGTTTCTTGTTCCTTCTTCTTTCTCCTTTTCTTTTGAGAATTCCTTTTCTCTCCTCTTCTTGTTTCTCTGCAAAACAGAGAGGAGAGAGAGAGAGGAGAGAAGGAAGAGGCTCCCTTTTGGGTGTTGGTTTAGTTTTTTTTTTAATTTGATCTTTGGAGCTGCGGGGGAGCAGAGGAGAGGTGGAGTGGAGGAGGAAGAAGAAGAGAAAAAGCAGAAAAGTAAGGGTTTTTGTTGGGATAGCCATGCATGTCATGCGTCGTCTCAAGAGCATTGCTTCTGGTCGTTCCTCCATTTCCGATCCTGTAAGTCCTTTTCGGTTAATGATTCGTCTTTTTATTGTTTTTTTTTTTCTCGTCTCTTTTCTCGGTACATTTTGCCCTTTTTTTCTTAATCCATATTTCTAAGCTTTTTTATGTGAAAAATTTGTTGAAAGTACCGATTTTTTTGGTTATCGATCGGGGTTTGGAATGATATTCGATTGGTGTTGGCCTTGGTGTTAATAATGTTGCTGCTTTCCAGTTTATGGGGTATTCCAGGTTGTAATGATCATCTCTGAGTCTGCATTTATTGATTATTTTAGAGATGATTTGAATATTTATTTTTATTTAGTTCCGTTATTTTCTGTTTTTCTAGGAAGGGTCTATGACTGGTGATCTTTTCCTTTTTTGGGGTGTTAGATTTTTTGCTCTTTAGTTCTTGTCGGGTTATTCGGTATGTGGGATTTCTCTAGCTCTCTGGATGAGCTTATGTCTTGCATTGCTTTTTTATAACCAGATAGGGGTTTGTTTATTAACTGGAATGTGGTTGATTACATGCGTAAGCTGGACTCGAACACGTAACCTCATGGCTACCACGGGATGCTATAGGGAAACCCTTCTGGTCTTTTTTTTTTTTGATTTTCTACAGAGATATCAAATTTATTTTATACCGTAAACCATATGTAAAAGTATCCAAACTGTATCTATATAGGCCAACTGGTTATTTAAAATTTTAGAAATTTATTCCTAAAAGTAGTTGTTCTATAAAAATCTTTTTAAATTATTTAAACTTTAAAGGCTGATATCCTTAAGTTGCCAAAGAGTAGGCGGACGGCCTTAAACCATGCACAGCATTACTCTCATTTGAACAAAAAAAGTGTATTGTCTTTCCCTCAAGCATTTAGATGTTTATTACTATTTTCTTTTTTCTTGTTCTGATTTGATGGGCTGCATAGGCTCTATTTCCATCCCATGTTCATAGGAAATAAATTTGCCTTTTGAATTGGAGTGCTGCCCCATAAGAATAAGTAATATGAAAACCTGTAACGTGGGGAAACTGCATATTGTGTAATAGAAAATAATAACCAAAACCTATTGAGAAAGATTATGAAGAGGAAGTGGAAGGCACGAAATGCATGAAATTGGAAAAAAACTGACTTGGAGATGGTCGTCAACAAAGAGGTGGAGGTAAGTAAAATTTTGGGTTTATTTTTCTTAGGTGGTGAGGAATTTGCAAGGAATGCCTTTAAGGAAGTGGAGGAAGATGGAGTTGTATTGAGGAATTGAAAGGATTTTCCATCTTCCGAGGCTTGTGGTTCTGCACTTCTACCTGTGAAATGGAGAATGGAGAGGGTGTGACAGCAGACAAGTATTTGAGAAGAACACAGTTATAGAGTTGGAAAGGATTAATGATAACGGGGGGAGGGGGGAGGAGGGGAACAATAATATGACTTCCTAATGTGGTGAGGAGATTTAGCACCAGAATAAAAACCAAAATGTGACAGTTTCTAAGATTTTTGCTAGACTAAGGGGAGACCTTTTTGGAGTTGGTGTAAATAAAGGGGCAAAGAAGACAAGGAAAACTACAAAGAGGAAAAAAGAAGTTCTGGTTCCTACTGGTGAAGGTTTTGAAGGAAGGGTGTGAGCTCTGCTGATGGGAAGGGTTTTGGGTTGGGTGTTTTGGTTTGATTTTTGAAAAGAGGGGAGATAAGCTATAGATAGGGTTTCTGGCTTTGAATTTGGGTCTGTTTTTGGCAGGTTTTTGAGTTTAGTGTTTGTTGTTTTGTTTGAGGGTTTGTCTGGAAGTTGGGGTGGATTGGTTTTTCTTGGGTTTTTTGGGTGATGCCTTGTCACCTTTTGTATTATCTGCTGGTTGTTTTCTAATAAATTTTCTTCTTTATTTATCTTAAAAAAAGGTCTAACACAATTAGGATACATGATACCAGGTGCTTTCTACACACTCCCTTTCGACCACCCAATGAAACATGGGCATGCCGGCGATAGAAATTAAATATTAGTTCAAGTATGTTTGAATTTATTTCCACCACTGATATGTATGTTTCATTGGGAGATCATGAGTGAGCATTGTAACATATCTATGCAGCATCATGGGGCTTGCATCATCTGTGCTCTTGCTTCCTACTGCTCGAGGCTTAAGTGCAGTGGTTTTGCAATGTGGATTGTGGAGAATCTGCACAATTACAGGGCTGGGTTAGTTGATGAAGCTCTGGATGTCTTCCTGGTCATCCAAAAGCTACATGGCATTTGATGTAGGAAATGGGATATTAATGAAACCATTCTGATAAGAAGTTGTTTATTTAAATTCGTTTGACCTTTTTGCCAAGAAATGAAGAGTTTGATTCGTTGCATGGTGGTTTTTGTAATGCTGTGCTGAGAACAACGCAGAAAACTCCCTTCATGGTTTTGTCTCTTCTTTTCTTTGGAATTTTGTTAACTAGAAGAGATAAGAATTGCATATCTTTTAAGTAAAAAAACTCCCAAGAGTCTTAGTAGTTTTTTCAAGCTCTGCAAGTTCCAAAAGCTTCCCATATGGCAATCATTCCTTTGAGATATTTTTTGTGAGATTTTTCCAATTAGCAGGTTCACTTTAAATGTTCGTGTCAACCATTGCAAAAATGGATAATCTTGGTCGGAATGTTAAATAATTCTTAATTTATCAAATATCCTTACCCGTTTAAGCAAGCAGTGCATCGTATTAATAGATAATTCCTAAAATGAGCTTGTGCTGCCTCTGATGCAACTTGTTTATACCTTCTACCTGTTTCCTATCTGTATTATGCCAGTTATTGTATTAAGTAATGAACCATTCTATAATACAATAAAACATGCAATAAAAAGTTCTAACATCACATTATTAATTTTTTGACTCACTTTTATGCATTGGTCAACATACCAAGTGTCAGTATGTGCATTGACATGTATGCTATCTAGCTCACAAGGTCAACTTTCAAAAGCAGATCAAGTTGCAGATTGGTTTGCTAAGAGAGGATTGTGGTGTAATTGTTGGGTTGCATATGCCACGCCTTGAGTTTGGTTTCCATCCTTGTGTATGATGAATTGTTCCTTGATTTCTTCACGCTTAATCCTGGTTTGTGAAATACTTGATTTGTCTTTCTACACTATTTGGAATTAACATTAAGTCAAATTAGTTTGTTGCATCTATATCCTTTCAGACAATTTTGGTGATTGCATCTTAACCCCTTTAATTAATTATCTTTACATGACTATTGATCAAAAAATTATCTTTACATGACAATCTTCAAATGTACTTTATCTTAGGGTGGGGATTCTGGATCAAAAAGGGCAAAGGTTGATCAGGAAACAGAACAGAATGTTACTGGGGAGACTCAGTCGGTGGAGAAAACAACTGTAGGCCTGGAACAACACATATCTTCTGCTTCACTGGAAGCTGATGCAAGCACATCCACAATTTCTTCCAACTCTAAAACTGAAAAGTCTGGTTTTGATCAGCTTCCAAAGGAAATGCATGAAATGAAAATCAGAGATGATAAAACAGAAAGCCATGATGATAAGGTAATACCTATAATCTGTTTATATGTTCTATTTATAAAGATATGTTGAAGCCAGAAGATGCCTTTGCAATTCTCCTTTATTATGAAGAATTTGTTCTAATTGTATTATTGGATTTTGAAGGATATGGAGGCAGCTGTCATAAATGGCAACGGGACAGAGACGGGTCAAATTATTTCAACTACGATAGGTGGTAAAAATGGTCAGCCAAAACAGGTAATGCTTATCACACTTCTGATTTGTTCATGTTTTGGAAATTATAATCATATTGCAAATTGTAAAGGTTGAATCAAATTGAATTGTGAATCGTATTTTATATTGTAAGATTGTTTCTTGTTTAGAAGTAAAATAATCATACAGCTCTCATTAACTGTATTTGTTTTTATTACTACAAAGTTTACTAGTTGTACACTATAAGTATAAGATGATATAATCAAGTTTGACTTTAAATTCAATTGAATCACATAAAGTGGCAGCAATATAGTTTTATTCTACCAAATTTTTAGAAATGTCGACTTTGTCAAACCTACCTCAAAATTTATTGTTTGAATTTATTTTAATTTAAAACAGCTCCAAAAGATATCTGAGTTTTTTTCTAACTTTTTGTCTGTCTTATTTTCTTACTTTTCTAATTCTAGTAAGCAAGTCAAATGGTTGCAATGGACAATTGGAACATTTGACCAATGATCCAGTGACAAAAAAGGGTTCAGTGTCAGGTCCAGTTCTGACAACACTGTTTATTAACAAACATATGATGGAAATGTTCTTAAAGAAGTTTTTAAATTAAATGGGTTTTAACAACCCAAGTTAGTCTTCTCCCAGCATGGGACATTGTAACACAAAAGCCCTTGAAAAATTAGGGGAAAAGCTAAATGCCAAAGTGCAGAACTAAATCCCAGTCAATTGATTTGAATCACATGAATGACGTAGATCATAAAATTCATGAATCTAATTGTATTTTTTTTCAAGAAAGTCTTCAGTTATAAGATTTAACTCAAAGCCCTTTGGATTTTCTTTTTTTATTGGTAATTAAAAGGCCACTACCAATGTTTTTTTTGATGAATGATAATAAATTTATTAATTCAGAAGCAGATTTAGAGTGAGTTCATACAACATCCCA
>NW_010729201.1:1400432-1436917 GCF_000365185.1 Nelumbo nucifera
AAAAAAAAAAGAACTGAACTGTTAAGGATCACTCTCTAATGCTTCTCCAACTTCCAAAATTAGACCCAAACCTTCCTGTCTCTTTTCTCTTGAAACCGTATCTCTTCTACTCTCTATTTCATTTTTCTAGTTTAACTTGGCCCCTCCAAAAGAAAATTCATGGCTCTGTCACTATGTGTGTGTGAGAGAGAGAGAGAGAGAGTATTCATTTATGCTGTTCATGACCATGCAGAATATGCTTATCCTTGCATATATCCTAGTTGATTAATTGGGCAGAAAAATTACTATAACTATTTGGGGTCTAGAAAAAGTTGATGAAACTGATTTTTTTATTTAATGGATAATAGACAATCTCATACATGGCAGAGCGTGTGGTTGGCACTGGTTCATTCGGTGTTGTCTTTCAGGTATAGAGTATCAACCTTAACGTATAAGTGGACTTTGTTTGATACATGTTGCATATATCTTGGTATTGTTGTTACATTTGGAAATTTGTTCATTTCAGGCCAAGTGTGTGGAAACAGGGGAAGCAGTTGCCATCAAGAAGGTTCTTCAGGATAAGAGATATAAGAACAGAGAATTGCAAATTATGCGGTTATTTGACCATCCTAATGTAGTTCAACTAAAACACTGTTTCTTTTCAACTACGGACAAAGATGAGCTGTACCTAAACCTTGTACTGGAGTATGTCTCTGAGACTGTTTACCGAGTTACAAGGCACTATACCAAGATGAATCAACATATGCCGCTGATCTATGTGGAACTTTATACTTACCAGGTGGGCTGTGTTAGCATGCATTAATTTGTACATATTCATAGGCTGTGAGACTTTTCTGCTAAACATACAGGTTAACCTGTTTGTGTATCTTTCTTTGGAAGGTTCTGCTTTTTCTGAGCTATTTTTTTGTCATTCTTGTAGATCTGTCGTGCTCTTAACTACATACACAGTGTCATTGGTGTTTGTCATCGTGATATTAAGCCTCAGAATTTGTTGGTAAGAAAGTGTTGAATATTACCTCTATGGCTTTCATGAGAGTAAATGATTGTGTAACAATTTGAATGAATTGTTTAAATGTGGAGCTTACCTATATAATTGTAGATCTGTTACTGAAATAGTGCTTAGTTTGGATATTTTCACACCTAGCGGTCCTTGCCATTTCTACATCATTCTATTTTTTTCCATGAAATATTCCTTTTGATGGGTGGCATAAAGTAAAATCTGGGCATTACGCAATAGGTTATGGTCAACTGCACATTCTCTTGTCCTGCTTTCTTAGAGTGAGGAAAATATAACACTTAACTGGGTCTTACCGACCTGGATGTGATTGGTTTTCTTAGAGTGAGGAACATTATGACCTTATGCTATTCAAATCTTTATCTATCTTCAACTAAACCTGGTGTAGTTGTAAACAAATAATTGAAGAAACTTATATATTGACAGAGGACATGGAGTTTGTCCTTATAAAATAGCATTTGATATGTATAAATTTTGATGAGAGGAAAGTTTGCTTCCTTACACAGAAGCGTAACTCGCTTGTTTTATTAATTGTTAGATGAATTAAGCATCAAAATTTGATCTTCATGCTACTATAAACATATTCACATTTATATGTTGTTCTATGTCTTTGTCTTGTGGTACCTATAGATTTCTTCACATCAGACTCTTGTTGTTGACAAGAAACCCTTGTGAAGACATGTCTGAAACATGGTTGGACAGAAGTATAATTTTAGAACCTATTGATACTGGTAAGTTTTGGTAACTGGTGTTTATCGAACTCATATGATTTTGATTAGAATTCATACCATAATTTCCAATTTATCTAAGTCAAGGTGCTGTAATATTTTTTAAATTTTATTTTCTGAGATTAATAATAAAATAGACATTATTATACTAAATTGTTCATTTTATGGGTTGATATACTAGTTTCTTGTCATTATTTTCTAGTTTTTTTAGTCTTTAATCATCACACATTTTAGTTTATATTTATTTGATAAGATTATTCATAACTACAAATGCAAGATGGTTTCTGGTTGCTATGGAACCTAGGGATTTGTCCTAGGATTTAGGGTTTTATTTAAAAACCCATTGCCTTGCCCCCCCGCCCCCCCTCCTCCTACTTGCCTTTCCATCTTGAAAACTATGCTGTCAATTATCATTGTTCCTATTTTTTAAACCCCTGCTGGTGCTTGTATTTGCTTCAGAAACAATGTAACTATTACGCACTTGTATTTATAGCTGAAACTCTGAACTTTTGAAATTCCATTGAAATGCTGCTACCAAAATAAATTGGAAGTTCCAATGGATTTAATATTACGTAAATATATAAAATGAAAATAGGTATAGTGCCAGCTTATTGTATCAGATGTTTGAATTGATGCTTACATCTTGGATTTTGATAAAAGAATGTTTTATGTATATATACCTTAGCTGATAAAGTGCACCCATTTCTCCATTGTTTGATGTTACTTAAATTTTATGTTGTTCAAATGATCATCATCATCTACGCCTTATCCCACCTACATGGGGTTGGCTACCAGTCCTGTTTTGCCATTCCATTCTGTTTAATTGCATCACTATTGTTCAAATGCATCTGATAATTTTTCTTTATTCTTCGTTCAATTAATTGAAGAAAATGATGTTCTGAAATGAAATGTGATACTAGTACATCAAATTTTGAGGCTGAAGTAAAACTTTTATCTGTCTATTGTTGCACTTGTGATTGATGCTGAGAGCACAAGGATAATTTTAAAAGGTAGTATCAGTGTATTTTTTATTAGCATAAAGAAATTAAGTTGAATATTTATGCATATTGTAGGTCAATCCCCATACCCATCAGTTAAAGCTTTGTGATTTTGGAAGTGCAAAAAAGTTGGTAAGTCTGTTTTGTAATTTTCCTAGCATTACAATATAGTTTTATCATCAAATGTTTGACATTTAGTTTGTTTAATTGCAGGTGCCAGGTGAACCAAATATATCATACATTTGTTCTCGTTATTATAGGGCTCCGGAACTGATCTTTGGAGTTACTGAGTACACAACAGCTATCGATATCTGGTCTGTTGGTTGTGTCATGGCTGAGCTCCTTCTGGGACAGGTGGGTCTGCATTTGTAATTTACTCCAAATAATGGTTTTGACTAAGATTGAGTCATGAACCACTTAACATAGCTTCAATTTGAGTCCTTCCAAGGTGAAGCACAGTGTTACCTCAACCTAGTATACTCTTTCTAAATGTATTTTTCTCAACTAGTTCAGTCATCATCATTATCAACATCCAAACCTTATCCAAAGTTCCAAACTATATGGGGTTGGCTATATGAATCCCGTTTCACCATTCTGTTCTTTGTGTTATTGTTTTAGTAGAGTTGCTGTACCTCATACTTTATCCACTGTAGCCTCTTATCATTACCTCCAGGGTTAGTTTTTATGATGAATTTTTACCCTCCTCTCCTGCAAAAGGTAAGTTTTCTAAGTATTGCCGGTTTTCTCTGGCATCTTGAGCTTACAATTAAATGTAATTGAGATTTTTTGGTCTTCCATGTCTTGGATTTTCCATCCAGCTTGAATATGAGATCCTCTTTGCAGTTCAAAAGATGGAAGTTTTGGTCAGAGATGTTTAGTGGGTCTTCAGTCTTCTATCTCTTAAATGTGGTTTATTTTTTGTTTGGTTTTGTATTGGATTCCCTATACCCATTAGGTGGTTCTACCGTTCTATCATGCTGTCTATTATCTTAAAAAAATTCCATTTTGGATCATCTGAAAATAAAAGAAACAAAAAGAAGTGCTCCTTTTCAATTACCAAAAAAAAAATGCTCCTTTGTAGTTTTCTTGTGGCATGTCCTGATCAGTGATTTAAGGCGCGCCTAGGCGCTCAGGCAAGGCGCATTTTGGGGTAGGCTCCTCGCCCGGGTCCTAGGCGCAGCCCATTCAAAAGGTGCACACCTGGTGTGCCTTGCGTCTTAGCCCAGGCGTGCGCCTTTTGAAAATTTGCCGCTTTTTCCCTTTTTTGAGTCTGGCCGTTGGGCTGGGGGCTCCGCCCCTCGAGACCAGCCCAAACAAGTCCATGTTAAGGTCTCAAATTCTTAGATTTCACACAAAACAATAATTTTATAGTTTAAATTGCTTTTAAGAAGATATTTTATTAAGATGAATGAATGGACAACATTACCAAATAGGGGGTTGTCCGTTCATTCATCTTAATAAAATATCTTCTTAAAAGCAATTTAAACTATAAAATTATTATTTTTTGTGTGAAATCTAAGAATTTAAGACCCTAACATGGACTTGTTTGGGCTTGCCTTGAGGGGCGTGGCACAAAGGCGGCTCGTAGAATTAGGAATGTAATATATCACATTAGCTACTTGATGCAATTGAGAAAAAAAAGAGATTGTGGGTTTTATATACTTGAAAATGTTTTATATGTTTGATTTCATTTTTAAATTCTCATTTGAATATGCTTTACATATTATATTTATGTATTTTAATTTTAGATAATAGGTTTTTTGAAACAATTTTTTAAACTTAAGTTAATATTTTTTATTAATATTATATTTTATAATTTTTTGCACTTTTTCGAATATTTTGCATTTTTTTTTTAAATTATGCGCCTTGCCTAAAAAAGGCATGCACCTCGCCTTGCGCCTCAGGCGCAAAATGGCCCTTGCGGCTTGCGCTTTGAAAACACTGGTCCTGATAATAAACAGCATATTTATGATCCTCAATTTCTCATAACTTGCATTTGTGGGTGGTACATCATTTTCAGCCCTTATTTCCTGGAGAAAGCGGTGTTGATCAGCTTGTGGAAATCATTAAGGTTTGATATCATTTGATTTATTTCACATGTTTTTTTTCCGTCTTGAAAATTGTATATCTATTGAAGCAAAGTGTTAATGTACTAGGTTCTAGGGACGCCAACAAGAGAGGAGATTAAGTGCATGAATCCAAATTACACAGAGTTCAAGTTTCCTCAAATCAAAGCTCACCCATGGCACAAGGTTGGTGAACAATTCATTGGGAGTGATGAGAGTATTGATCAATGATTGATGACAGTTATTAGGACCTTTTTCCCATTTTGCAAGATAAAGAAAATTTATCCTTTCTCTGTATACAATTGAATTGCTTGATGGGTTTATCCAAATACATTTACCTTTGGGTAAAACAATTAACTGTCATATGGGCAACTAGTATTAAACTGGCTAAGGAAGGATTGTGGACTTTGGATGTATGCTAATGAGAGGAGAGGTTAAGTGGTTAACTAGGGGCTTGGAAATTCAATTTCAATGGGTAAAGAGAACTGCTAATGCCTTTGCAGATAACTTGGCAAGGCAGGGGGTGGGAAGGAGTCAATAATTATTTTGGGCTACTCTGTAATTATCTCTTCGGGTTCTCTCAGGGGGAGATAAGTCATTTTATCTCCCCTGGAGTTCTGTATGTAATCCTGTTTATTTTATTAATATAAGTTTCTGTTATTGATAAAAAAAAAAAAACTGTTATAGGATGTCATTTGGTCTATACCTGAATATTGATATGTTAATTCCATGTTCTGTTGGGAATTCTCCTAACACCAACCTTTAAAATTTGCAGGTCTTTCACAAGCGAATGCCTCCTGAAGCAGTAGATCTTGTGTCTCGGCTGCTCCAGTACTCACCAAATTTGCGTTGCACTGCTGTAAGAATTTTAAGCTCCATCAGATTAAATTCATATCTTGCATATTTATTGTTTTTTGATGGGCCAATTTGTTCTTTCTCAGTTATGATTTTTCCTTGGCAAGTTGCTGTCTTCTGCATAGCTTCATGTTTGATGGGTTTTTATGGTTTGTTCTTTCTACATTCATCAGAAAGACGCCTTAGGCTCAGAATTTCCCCCAGAGGCATAAGATTCGATGTGGGGATAAATGTTTTTTTTGGGTAATTACAAATTACCACCCTGTACTTTGGGGGTAGTGACACTTGACCCCCCTGAACTTTCATTTGTGACAAAGACCCCCTTGAACTTTCAGATTCCAACACTTTTCAGCCTCCCTCTTAACTGGATTGACAGAAGATATTAATTTACTAAAATGCCCTTTTGAGTTTCATATATTTCAAAGGAGGTAATTTCAAAATGATGGAATTGAGTATGGCAAAGCTGATCTCATCTTCATCGACAATGTGTTGATGACTAAACTGATCTGTGCTTTGCTCATTTGATTGTGACAAAGAAGAAAGAAACATATATAAAGAGTTCACTTCATACATGTAAGAGAAAGGGCAAATGGTTCAACAAATTAAGTAAAGGGGTAGTTTAGGGATTTAAAAGGTACACCTAGCGCACACTGGCAAGGCACATTTAGGGTATGTGACTCGCCCAAGTCCTAGGTGAACCCCTTTGAAAAGGCACACACTTGGTCTGAGGACCCCCAATTTGTTAATGTTGTTCATTCATTCATTCTAATAAAATATCTTCTTAAAAGGCAATCAAAGTTATAAAATCATTATTTTTATGTGAGAAGTAAGAATTTAAGACCCTAACATGGACTTGTTCGGGCTTGCTTCAAGGGGCATGGTACAAAGGCGACTCATAGAATCAAGAATGCAATATGTTTTACATCACATTAGCTACTTGAAGTAATGCAATTGAGGAAAAAAGAGATTGTGGGTTTTACATGCTTGAAAATTCTTTATATGTTTGCTCTCATTTTTAAATTTTCATTTGAATATGCTTTACATGTTATGTTTATGTATTTTAATTTTAGATAACAGGTTTTTCAAAACATTTATTTTAAAATTTCAGTTTATATTTTTTATTAACATTATGTTTAATATTTTTTGATTTTTTTTTATTTTTAGCATTTCTTTTTTGTATTTTTTGCGCCTTGCTTCAGAAAGGCGCACGCCTCACCTTGCGCTTTTAAAACACTGAATTAAAATGATGGTAACAACAGAAAATGGATTTGACAATATTAACCAACACTAAGAATATTAAAGCTCTGGTTTTCATTACTTGATCTGAGTAATTACAGTAAACACCAAATTAGTTAGTTTCAGAAATTTAATAGAGAAGATGCTCACTTATGACAATGTATCCAATGTTTTAAAATATCACGAGTGCTATGATTCCACATCTAAAACTGCTTTTTGTGTAATTTTGTACATTTAAAGCTTTGTTTCTGTAGCATTTTTATAGTTATTAAATAGTTTATAAGAATATGATGAGTCTTGTGAAGTTCCTTGTACTCTCTTCTTGTTTATGTATTCATTTGTTCATTTATATGCTCTTTCTATAGAAATATGCACTCTTCATCGTCTTTCTAAGCTTTTAGTACTCTATTTCCATGTTTTTCTTTGAAGTGGTAATTCATGAGCCTTAAGCCACGTGCCTCAAGGCTTACAATTTGCCTTGCGCCTCTATTTTTAAACATTGGATGGATCCAAGTTGACAATCTTGTGGTTTTTTCACGTGTTTTTCCTTTCTTGCCCATCCTCTTCTAAGGAAGTTGTGAGCAATGTTGGGGAGTCTTGCCTTATTGAACTTAAAAAAAGAAAAGAAAAAAAAGATGTTGGGATACTTGTAAAGAAGTATTTACTATTAAACGACAGGATATCTTGTCAACTGTAATTGTGTACCTAAAGAAGATGGCATTGGTAAATTTGAATGCTTTTCTTTACTAGTTGGAAAGCATAAATATAATATTATAAACATTACTTGAAAAAGAAGGCTTAGCCAATGTTGATCCCAGTTATCTGGAGTCTTGGAAGGGGTATACTGCTGACTAGATACCTATGCTTTGTTGTCAAAATTATAATGTATTTATAATGTTCATTTTTTTGTTAAATTTTAATATTCATTGATGTAAGAAAGGGCCAAAAAAAGAGATAATAAAATGCCAAGTGTCTCAAGAACCTATTGGTTTCAGAATCCACTTATGTTCATCAGGCATTGGATTACAAATGGAAAAACTCTACACTTTCTTTTGCTTCCTGAATTTTCCTGTCTGAACGTGACAGGGCTTCCATGGACTACTCAATGAAAACATGTCCATTGAATCATTTCTTATTTACCAAAGCTTTTGAAAACCCCAATAAGGTGGATATAGGTATTATATCATTTTTTCTATGATTTTGACACAACATACAAGTATAACACTAGGGCACGGGCAAGAAAACCTAAAAGATGGAGATTAATAAAATGACAAATAGAGAAAATGCATTAACAACTTCAATAAATTACTACAAAATGATACAAATTCCAAGTACAGAAGAAAAAGAATCTTTTGTAAATCTCCCTGGTTATGCATGAACAACAAACAGACCAGATGGGGAAATATGCAAATTTGATACAATACACTATTCCCGTACTACCTAGCTAAAATGATAAATCGCTTATCCTAACCAGAGTCACCAGTAGCCCTGCTAATGCTAAAAATGCACCCAAGAATATAAAAAGGAACTGCAACACACTAATTACTCGATGAATGTCCATTGAATCATTGCACATTTACTTAAGCTATTGTAAACCCGAATAAGGTGGATATAAGTATGATATCCTTTTTTTTATGATTTTGAATCTTTGATATCAAGTATAATATTTGGAAGCTTATATCAATTCTGATTACTGATACCATTAGTTTGTCCTGGGCTCCTGCAGTTGGAGGCCTGTGCACACCCTTTCTTTGACGAGTTAAGAGACCCAAACACGCGTTTGCCTAATGGGCGTCCCCTTCCACCATTGTTCGACTTCACACCTCAAGGTAAAATCATCAACTCTTCCATCCTGTAGTTTATCATTGTTTCTCCCAGTAATCATGCCAATCTTGATCTTAATTCTTTTTTCACGGGAAACCTTTGAAACAGAGCTTGCTGGTGCATCTCCTGAATTGCATCAGCGTCTCATCCCTGAGCATGTGAAGAAATAAATAATGATCTGGCGACATCATCTTTGGCAGTAGTTAATACATTTGGTCTCTGATGCAACATGGCTTGTATTGGCCTGTTTGCTTGCCCTGATACCGAGCATAGAACATTACCAGCCTCTGGCTTTAGAAATCAAAACGGCAAAGCAAGGCTGAGGTACAAGGAAGATTTATGGGCAATGGAGGATGGTCCATTTCGTACGGTGGACAGTTTCCATTTACAGGGAGGCGACGGCAGATGAACGACATTCTACGGTGCAGAGTGCGGTTTTAGTCTCGAGGATGGCAAGAATCAGACATTATATATATAGCCATGTATTTATTTATCTTATATATCCCAACTAAGATTAATACCCATCTCATATGGCATCTTATTCAATCAAAAAAGAAAACCCTAGTAATCCTGTAGCTATAAATTTAAGATTAATACCCATCTCTCTGGAGTATTTCTAGAAACAACTAAAGCTAAACCTCTGCCCACACGGAAAATATGGAAAACATTATTTGTAGTTGAATGCAGTGGCAGTGGAGATAGCACGGTGTTGTGTTTTCATGAAATGTAGTATGAATCCACGGTAGAAGAGTTTCTCCATTGTAGACTAAATGGGTGGGTTAAACCACATCACACCCCTAATGCGTTCTACAAGTTGTGCAGTTTAGTCTAAAATTGTGTTTTGATTCTATATATCTCACATATAATGGATGTGACCAAGGTTCAAAGAATCAACACATATCGGCTGATACGGGTTGATACATATCGTGTCTGGAGCACTCCGATATGCCTCTACAGAGGGTGCATCGATACTGTCCGATATGCCCCTACTGGTGTATTGGGCTGAACCTTGAATGAGACTATTTTGTGTTATTAAGGAAAATAAATAATTTTAAAAGAATATATAATTTAATTATAACTAATACAAGATAATATTAATCATCTTTAGTATAAATAATTAATAAAAATTGATAGATGAATTTATAGAAATTAATAATAATTATAAAACATTAAAGGTCTTAATTTTAAAGTAATATAAAATTATATAATTTAAAATAAAAATTTAATAATAATATAAATAATATTAACAAATAATAAGATTAAGTAATAAAAAAATCAATGGTGAATTAATAAAAACTAGCAATTGGCATTCGTATTGAGCATGGGCATGTAATAGAAAATAATTAACTAACTTTATTAATTTTTATAAAGATGAAAACTAGATTATCACTCTAATATGGGCACTAGGCCTATCCTCAAAAAAAAAAAAAAAAGGCATTAGGTCTCATTAGGGACCACGCAACCCCTATTTTTGTCACTTTACTTCTCTCTCATCATCGTCTTCAACCGGATTCCTCATTATGACATGAGTCCTATACAACCCTTTTTACTTGTTACGTATTGTGGTTACGTAAATAGTCATCGAAATCTTAGATAATCGGGTTTAATCTCGGACCTTCGGAGTTCATGGCCCTTATTACGCCCATTCAATTCCATTAAAAAAAATATTTGTTTGTAGCCCATCCAAATTCGAGATATTTTGTGACTTGCCCAAAGCCTAGCTGCACCGGACTTAAGTTTGCGTTGTAGCCCTTTAACATAGGTGCTAACAAGGTTTTAAATATCGATATGTCCGATGCGCCAATAGGGGTGTATTGGGTAGTATCGGTACTTTTTCTTTTACATTTATTTTTTAAACTGGTTCAGGGGGTCGGTTTAAGGCTCCTCCGCCCCCTGAACTGGTCAGAGCCCTGATACACCCTCTATAGGGGCGTATCGAGGTGCTCCCAATACGATACAGGTCAATATGTGTCGATACTTTAAACATTGGGTGCTAAGATGGACACATCCCATGATCACCCCCTATCATTCCCTTACCTATTACTCCTGGGGTTCTAAATGGATCAGCCTCATATTAGATTCATCAATATCCAAGTATAATCCAAATAGCAAAAAGGGGAATCCAAATCCATTGAATCCGATTAAAATTTTGATCGAATTTGAAAATCCCACCCAAGGTTCAAAGTATTGACACGTATCGACCTGTATTGGTCGATACGTATCATATTGGGAGCACCTCGATACGCCCCTACGGAGGGTGTATTGGGACTCTGACCGGTTCAGGGGGTGGAGCCTTAAACTGGCCCCCCTGAACCAGTTTAAAAAAAAATAAAATAAGTAAAAAAAGTACCAATATTGTCCGATACACCCCTATCGGCATATCGGGCGTAGCGATATTTAGAACCTTGATCCCACCTAGTTTGGATTCAAAATCCTATTGAAAGTCCTAATTACACCCAACCCAATTCCATAAAAAAAAAATCTTTTTTCTTTATAATTATAGTTAGTAATTAATTATAATTATAATGACAATAGTAATACATAGGGGAGGTTTAAGAAAAATATGTTAAAAAAACTTCCAAAATAATAATAATTAGGTTATCAGTCTCCATCCCGTAAAAAATTATCTATTACATTTTGAAAAAAAAAAGATTAAAAAAAAGGAAAGAGTGGCAAGTAAAAAGGAGATGTGTAATAATTAAAATATGAAAAAATATATAAAAATTAAATTAAAATATGAAAAAGAAAGAAACAAGTAAAAGGGGAAATATGTAAAAACTGAGATGAACGAAAAATACAAATGCAAAGCTGGGATGAATGAAAAATGAAAAGTGAAAAACATGAAAAATGAAGCTACAACATCATAGCTTCGTTTTTTCTTGCATGGAAAATGATAAATATATAAAAACTGGGATGAATGCAAAGCAACGAAGAAACTTTGAAAAATGAAAAGTGAAAAATATGAAAAATGAAACAACATCATAGCTTCATTTCTTCATGTATGGAAGATGAAAAATATGTAAAAACTGAGATGAATGCAAATCAACGATGAAGCTTTATTAATCAAAATGTAAAATTTACGGGTAGGATTCAGTCCACCCTTAGGTGGAGCTAGGATTTCCTAGTGGTGGACTGAATCATAAAAACCCCTAAAAATAATACATTATAACTTCTTTGAAAAGTGATTTAAATAACATTGAAAACATGAAAAAGTAATTATTTCAATTTACAGCTCTCTTTCTCTCACTGTTTCTAGATGTTTTGGATCCCCCTACTCTCTCTTTGGTCACTGGTTTCTAGGTTAGTAGTTTGACCATTCGGTCTGAATGGATTGTTCATTACAATTTTAATAAAATAAAAAATAGCAAAAAAATTGTTGTTTATGTCGAACAGTTTGATGGTTTGATCACTTAAATCAACAGGCCATTGATTACGTCGACAGTTTTTGGCGAAGGAACAAATCAAAGATGAAATGGAATAGGTTGCTGTAATGGTTTTGGGGCCAAATGATTAGACCATCCGGGTCAACAACAATTTAAAAATCATGATTTGGAATTGGGCACAAAAAGTGGAAGGAGTGAAGGACCACAAATTTGACATGGACATAAAAGGAAGTCGTGGCAATTGGGGTTATGAGATAAGTGGATAGATGCCCGATCAGAGAGGTGGATTTGAGCCAAGCCGAGCCGAATAGTATAAGGTTCAAGCTCGGCTCGAGACTGTTCTACAAGGCTCAAGCTCGGCTCGGCTCGGCTCGAACTCGGTTTTGAGAAAAATATTTTATAAAATAAAAATTATATATATAAATATTTATTATTTGATATTTAAAAAATTAAGAATTATAATATTTTTATTATATATATATATATATATATATATATATATTCGAGCCGGCTCGCGAGCATCACGAGCCGAGCTCTAGTAGGCTAGGCTCGAGGTCGGTTGAAACCAAGTTGAGCCGAGCTCGAGCAGCTCATGAAAAGCTCGGCTCGTTGCCACCCCTACGGCGATCACTGATTAGATCCCACTTAGAGCAGCCATTTATACTGTACAAGGAGCACATGATGCACCAACATCTGAGACTTTGGTAGGGGTGGAACTTGGGTGGGCCCAATTTGAGTCCAGCCCAACTAATACATATTCATACATATATACATACATACATACATATACCCAACCCACCCGACTTGCACACCTAGGCTTTGGGGATCATAGGTCGAAATAGCCACTGATTTAGAGATGTTTCAGCAATTTACGCCTAAAATTAAGTCATAGTCCCAATTCAATGGTTGATCCCCAATCAGGGTTGAAAGGAGACACTGATTTTAGGGGGTCCACACGTAAGCGTACATGGCTTCAGTCAGTGTAAGCCCGTACTTACACTGTTCAAATAATCTCTTGCAACCTTGGATTGAGAATATCTCCCCATGAAATAAGCACATAAGTATGAAGATATTTTTAATGTAAGGCTGTAAAGACTGTTCGAACTGACTGACAACATGAACTTGTGCTGATTGGGGAGAGTCAACTTGCAATAATAATCCGGTCAGGAAAATGGTTGATAGGACAAGGTTTATGGTCTATAGTCTCCTATGATAATCAGTTATTTTGGTGTATGGTTTTGTAACTTTTTTCGAGGATAAACATTTTGTATAATATCTTCTTTGAAAAATAAGAAAATCTGTTGAAAAATGTTTTTTAACATTTTTTGACAGCTAGATATGACGCCATAGTAAAAAAATTGTCTAAGTGTTGAGAAAACATCAAAAAGATTTTTTTTCAAACATATAACTTGCACATAATCCGGGAAAAATGTTTTTTTTTAAACATTTTAGCCAAACAACATTTCAAACACCATTGGACAAATCCCATGTTAATTGTGTTTGCATAATAATGTTTGCATCAAGATAACTCTAATCTCCGAGATGATGTTATAGTGATAATGAAAGACTCTTGATAAGAATTTCATAGCAATCTGGCAGTCCCTGTACAAAGACAGATATTCTTGAAACTCTAAAATACATAGTGAAAAAGCAAAAGCTAATGGGCAAATTTTTTTCACACTCTCAAATCCCTTGAGATGATATGCTACTGAAAGACTTCCCACATGAATTTTACAGCAGTTTGGCAGTCCCTATAAAGACAAATTCGTGCACCAGAAAGACAACTGAAAAGCCCAAAAGCAGCAGTCTAACTTTTCACTGTGACAAGTGAGGCAAAGCTCATTAGCTCTTCATTCCATGGTTTTCAAAACCGGATCGGATCGGACGATCGGACCGGAAAAATTGGGAACCGATCACCTGATTGGTTCCGTTTGTCCCTAAAACCATTTTTTTCCTTAAAACCATTGATTTTGGTCAGCAAATCGCTGAACTGGCCGGTTAATCGTTTGACTGTGTTTCAAATTTTTTATTTTTATTTTTTAATTTTTAAATTTTTTTGTTAGAACAGGCCGATCATTTGGGTCAAATGGTTGAACTGTTTGAATCGATAACCAGACCCCTGACCGCTTCAATCACCGGGTCGGTTTTAAAAACCATGCTTCATTCATGTGTGGAGCACAAAACTTCGTATGTTTATCATATCCACTTCCTTAAGGCTATGTTTAGTTCGAAAGGAAAAGGTGGTTTCCCTACCTTTCCGTAATGGCAACTTCAAATCACTTTATTATTATTATTATTATTATTATTATTATTATTATTATTATTATTATTATTATTATTATTATTATTTATTTGAAAATGTTCAAATGACTTTATCATAACCATAAAGGTAGACGACTATTAATCTCCATTTTTTCCTAATTCCCTTGACTTCGGCTTTGTGTGTATGCTCATAATATCATCACATCAGTTGTAGAATTCATATTGTATACAAGGCATCACATTCCCATGAATAGATGTTTCTTAATATTTTACAAAATATTTTCATTTTTACTTGAAATATTATTAAAATATAAGGGACATCCCTTGAAGTTGCCCTAAATGTTAGGAAATTGACTAAATCTATCCTTACTATTTATAAATTGCCTTAAAATACCTCCAAATTTTTTGATAATTGACAATCATCCCCAACTGTTAACAAAAAGATGAAAAAGACTATGTTACCCTTCATTCTTCCTTAAATTTTTAAAATGGGAACATTTGACACTGCTCTATTTCTACTTTTTCAAAATGGAAGGGAGAGAGATGAGGCTCGTAGCACATAGATAATCGTGGATCGGTCACACTTGTAACTCCGATGACCAGAAACTCCAGTGACCATAGTACTCATGTTTGCAACCTCTCTTTATTATAGGAACACTTGAAGCAGGGAGAGCTTTTCGTTTGCTTGAATAAAAAGGGAAACCTGTGATAGCTCTTTAGTCCTCTTTAGTCTGTTACTTACTCTTACCCTGTCAAGGAGATCCATGGTCTGATATCTCACCAATGGAAGTAAATATGCTAGCATGAAGGACAAGATCCATCTAAGGTTGCGTTTGAAAACAATGCAAATAAGTGTGAATGCAAATATGTAGACTTGTAGAGTGTAAAACGGTCCATATAAATTGTAAAGTTGGGTTAGTTTTGTACTGACAAATTTACCTTTTTACGAAACAGATTTTTAGTTGTAATGGATGCAAACACGAATTCCAATAAAGCATAAGCCTTTTTTTTTATCAAAAAACCCACTTGAATGCAAATTTACTTCTTTTTTATTGATGTACTTTTACATCTTAGGCTGCGTTCAGAAACGATGCAAATAAGTGTGAATGCAAATATGTAGAGTGTAAAATGGTCAAATAAATTGCAAAGTTGAGTTAGTTTTGCACTGACAAATTTACCTTCTTAATAAACTGACTTTTAGTTGTAATAGATGCAAACACAAATACCAATAAAGCATATACCTTTTTTTTTATCAAAAGCCCACTTGAATGCAAATTTACTTCTTTTTATTGATGTACTTTTACATCTTATTATTAATGTAAATATGCATTGGAAAATGTGTTTTCTGTCATTTGTCAATGCATAGATGTAATGTTGCCAAACACATGCAAAAGTGAACCATACTGCAAATTTACCCTGAACCAGGATTTACACTCCATTTGCATCGTTTCTAAATGCAGCCTTATTATCAATGTAAATATGCATAGGAAAATGTGTTTTCTGTCATTTGTCAATGTATAAATGTAATGTTGCCAAACATAGGTAAAAGTGAATCATAGTTCAAATTTACCCTGAACCGGGATTTACACTCCATTTGCATCGTTTCCAAACACAACCTAAATATTTCACAAGAGTTGAGTTGGCTGCATTTTTTTGAAGTGTTCTTTGCAAAGGCATTTTCTACATCTTTTCAGCATCTATTGAACAAGCTAAGGGGGATGAAAGCAACTTGGGAATATCTCAAAGTGGATGAAATCAAATACCATTGAAATGGATTGTTGAATTAAGGTTGACGTTTCAAAGTCAACGGGATTTTGGTTCCTATTAACCAAGATACCCATGCTCTTTTTTAAAGATTTATGTGGGATCTATGAAAATTTATTTTCCCTAGGTAAGTGGGTAAGTGATACCCTTGTCCTAGGCGGGTAAGTAACTTTCCCACATTGAGGGAAATGTGCTAATATTTGGATGAGACAAAATTGCTCTTTTTAGTAATGATTTTTTATGGCTAAAACGATCACTGTCTTATTTACCTAGAAAATAAAAGAACATGAATAACTCCCCAAAAAGCGAATAATACCTAATGGAATTGGATTTCTTCTTGTGGGAGCCAAATAAAGTTAAGTATTTTTGTTGAGGAAGAAACTCTCTTTGGTTTTGGTGGTTGTTAGAGGTTGTAGTGAGATTTTTGCTTTGAACCCTCTTGCATATTAGTGATGTTGAGTTTTATTTTTAAAGTTTGAAGAATAGTGGAGGGCAAAATCAACCACAAAAGGGTAACATTGGATTTTAAAAAATTCTATACATCACAAGTGAATGAATTGTGATGGAACGTAACAGATGCTAAGGGCAAGTGAGGATTTATAAATGCAGCCAAATCTGATGCCAGTAAAATTAAAGAACAATAACACATTGACAGTAGGGCAACCAACCACACATCCCGAACATTTCCCATGCTTGTATATTATAATCATGGGGAGAAGTTGCTGATATGTAGCTGGATGCCATGCTGCCAGTGTCTTAGCACCCTTTTTGTTGGCAGCAGATCCCATCATTGGCTCTCCTAGTAGTGTGTGTATTAAAGTAAAGACCTTAGATGAAAGAGGCTTCTCCTTCAAACATGTATCTAGCCTTCCACTTGAAAAAAAAAAGGAATAGATGGTTTTAATGTATTCTTTCTAATTTAGGCCTTGTGAAAGACAAGTTTTTGCTTTTGTGCTCTGGGCTGTGGAGGTTGTGGAAAACAAAGTTGATGAAGGGTAATTTGGCATGACCTAGTAAATAAAGGTCATGTGGACGTGATCTGTCTGTAGGATGATAACTCAGCAAGGGGAGCATAGTCAGTAGTATGTGGAGTTCGGATGTTTGGCCACCTCGGCATAACACCACCTTGGCGCCTAATTGAGTTCGGGGCCCAAGAACTGAAGTGACACATAATCAATTCCAGTAGCTTCCCAGCAGACTCCGAATATTACAGGATCACACCACATAACGGCAAACCTTATCTTCTTCTCGCCCGGATCGGGCAGTGACAATAAGGTTCATTGACTGATATGTTACTCCTCGACTAAAGCGAAAATGGACCTCATCCATTTAGGCCGCAGATCTCGGAACTGTTTTGGGAAATCCGCGATAGCTCAGCTATATAAAGGCATCAATCACCCCATGGTCCAGATACGTGCGATTACTTGCATCCAAGCTCTCTAGCACTCAAATTCTAACTCGCAACCACAATAGAATACTAACTTAAGCATCGGAGCGACCTCCCCGGGTCATCCACCCTGGTCACTTTGATCTCTGTTTTGCAGTTTGCTCCAACTCATTACTCTAGTACGTCCAGGCAACCCTCTATCTAGGAGCTTCCGGATCGCGCATCATCAATTGGCACCGTCTATAGGAAACGATCGAAAGGTCATCTCAATTTTTTATAGTCTCAACCTCAATGGCATCATCCAGCCACAACGGTAAGGGTAACATGAACATCATTGGGGGGCAAGAGCAGCAGATAGTCTCCATTAGACCTGTTCATGGGTCGGGTGATGTCCATTAGACCTGTTCATGGGCCGGCCCGACCTATAGTTAAACCTAAGTAAACCCAGCCCGACCTATAGTTAAACCTAAGTAAAAACCCTATGTGATGTCCATTTGAATAAATTTTTTGATTTGAGAATGTTGTTGATTCATTTGTAGGCCCATTGTTCATTTAAATAGGGGAAAAAACATCTAAATTAAAATAGAAAATGTCCATTTGAATAGGAAAAAATTCGAATTTCTTTTATTAGGTTGGGCTTCGGGCTCGGGCTTCGGGCTTTTTATTAGGGCCGGGCTCGGGCCCAAGTTGTAGGGCCGTTGGTCGGGCCGGGATCGGGCCTAACATTTTTCTGTTAATAAAGAGTCAAAGCCCGGCCCGAGCCCAACCCGGCCCGGCCCATGAACAGGTATAGTCTGCACTCCCCAAGTACCCTCGGTAACAATCGATCAGTTCACCATTCCTCTGACCGCATCCGAGGTCCCATCACTGTCTGCGCCCCACACTACCCAACAGGTGAGTGTCCCGCTCCCCAGGTGAGTGCCACATTCTCGGAGCTTTCCGTGATTCCCCCTGGGATCGGGCACTCCTAGTTCAGCGACCTTGTCCAAAGCATTCGGACAATGCAGATTCATCAGTTCTAGCAGTATTATTTTTATCAACAATATCAGTAGTAGTTCCCACCACTGCAACCAAGCCAGCTGGCGAACAAATAGTGCCAGAACGCCTACCAGTCTCCTCCCCGCAGGGAGAGAACTTTGTAGGTACCGGTCCCTCCTTCGGGACAAACCCCGCCGCAGGTTGTTGTAGGTGACCGACGTACTCCCTTGCTTCCCGAAGAGAAAGCTTGAGGAATAGGCCCGAACCTAGCCAGCCCGAGAGGTGCAGCTGGCAGATTTCCCAAGTGGAGCATCGACTTGAGGTCCGAGGTGCGGGCTCCAAGGGAGACCCCTCGGTTCCTTGCAGTAGTCAGCATCGAACGCACGACAAAGAGGAAGCAACGAAAAGAATCTCTGAACCAGCTCACCCTACTATTCGAAGTAAGATTGAAATGCCTAACAACACGAAGGCCGGCAGTACGAATGTTGCTTCACCAAAAAAGCAGCAGTGGCAACATCGCAAGACTCGCCGTTCATCAACAAGGAATGATCCAGCAGCAAAGCCTAGCCATCCGGAAGATCAAGGTCGGGAAAGAGAGGAGGTGAACTCAGTGGCCAAAGGAAATGGGAACAAAGCACCTCATCGTCTGCATTGACTCTCAACTGGTAGTTAACCAAGTCAATGGTGACTACGAAGCTCGTAACTCGACTATGGCAGCCTACTTAACCAGAGTCAGAGAGATCCTATTGAGCTTCAACTCGTGCTTCATCAGACAAATCCCAAGGTCCGAGAATGTCGAGGCTGACGCTCTATCACGACTAGAAAGCATGAGCGGCAACACTATGCAGACTGCGTACATAGAGGACCTGCCTCGGCCCAGCATTCTCAGGGGGGCAGAAGAGGCCACTCCTGTGTTGCAAGCGGAACCGAGCTGGATTGACACACTCGTTGATTATCTGCTCCACAGGACCCTACCTGCAGAATGTAATGCAACTCGGAGGGCAGAGCGTCAATTAGCCAAGTACGTCCTCATAGACGGACGGCTGTACAGGAGATCATTCATGCTCCCTTACCTACGTTGCCTGCGACCCATAGAAGTTGAGCTTGTACTTCGCGATATCCATGAAGGTTTATGCGGAGGACACCTGGGGGGTAGGGCCCTTGCCTAAAAAGCACTAAGACAGGGCTACTATTAGCCCACAATGAAAGCAGACGCACTCGAACTCGTCAAGAAATGCGATAGATGCCAGAGGCATGCCAACATCCTCCATCAACCTGCTGCCGATTTGAAGTATCTTACTAGCCCATGGCCCTTCGCGCAGTGGAGAATTGACATCCTCGGTCCATTTCCTCCGGCAACCAAATAGAGGAAGTTCTTAGTCGTGACGGTAGACTACTTCATGAAGTGGGTGGAGGCCGAACCGCTAGTAAGCATTACAGCCCAGAACGGGAAAAATTTCTTTTAGAAAAACATCGTGTGCATTTCAGACTGCCCAAAGTCTTGATTTCGGATAACGGGAAGCAATTTGAAGATATTAAATTCCAGAACTGGTGCATTGAGATGGGGATTCAGTAGAACTTCACTTCAGTAGCACATCCACAAGCAAATGGGCAGGCTGAAGTAACAAATAGAGATATCCTCCGCGGGCTGAAAGCTCGTCTTGCACGAGCTAAAGGGTTGTGGGTGGACGAGCTACCCAGCGTTCTTTGGGCCTATCGGACTACCATCAAGACAGCGACGGGTGAGACCCCCTTCAACCTCACATATGGTACAGAGGCGGTGATCCCAGTAGAGGTCAAAGTGCCCACATTGCGACTTGAGGCTTATGATGAGGAAGCAAATAATGACGAGCTTCGTACCAACCTGGACCTCATAGAGGAGGTGCGAGACCTGGCCTACATCTGGACTGCGGCATACTAGCAGAAAGTGGCTCGGTACTATATTGCCCGGGTCAAGAAGCGACAGTTTCGTGTCGACGATTTAGTCCTACGGAAAGTTATAGTACTTGAGCCCGGCGTGGATAAGCTCGGACCGAACTGGGAAGGTATGTTCCGTATAAGACTGGTGTACGGGGAAGGCACGTATGAGCTCGAGACTATGGAAGGGAAGTCGGTACCTCGAGCATGGAACATCGACAACTTAAGAAGGTACTACGTATGAGCTCACAACTCCAGGTATAAGTTACTCATGTGATCACCGAACTGGTCAAAAAGACGATGAGCTGGAGAGAGGACTATAAGTCACTCCCATAAGCCTAAGGGCTATGGTGCCGAGCTGATAAAAGACCTCGACATGATAAAAGTTCTAGTCGCCTCTTCGGCATAGGCAGCTTAAAACCCAGTCGCTTTGGCATGGGCAAGCAAAGTAGCCCAAGCACAGACAGGTCGGGTATGTACCCTACAATATTTGTTCACCCTAGCATACAATGACGATTAGATTATTCCTATTAGTGTCGAGCTTGTCATCTCGGGATTAATCTATACTTAGAAAAAATTTCACTTCTTTTTGGTTTAGATCGCCAGCTCGGGAGTAATCTATACTTGGAAAAAATTTTACTTCTATTTGGTTTAGCTCGCCAAATCGGGAGTAATCCACACTTAGAAAAATTTGCACACAAAGATTGCAAAATACTTGTATTTCATTGATAAAGAACTCCGAGTACATAAAAAAAGAGAAAGATTACAATTGCCTAACCGAGCTCGGAGGCTCGGAACATTGAGCGTTACAAAAGGGGGGGTCTAGGAAAAGAGGCGTCAGTCTGTTCAGGGCTCTTCATCCTTAACGGAGACTTCAGCAGGAAGATCTATCTCCATATGGTCCTCAGCGGCACCGGTCTCCTCTCTTCTCCCTTGTCATCAAGTAGGTCGTCATTGCTCTCCACTTCGGAGCCCGGATCCTTGGTGGCTTCAACAACCATCTCCTTAGTGATCTTCGATGTGGTGATGGCGTTGAGGTCGAGGTGGGGAAATTCACGCCGGGTCAACCACCTATTGATCTTGAACCCCTTGCGGTAGCCCGCTATCCCAGCCTCGACCAACCTTTCCCGGAGCTCCACCGAAGACTTGTACTCCTCAACTACCTTAACCTTGGCCTCCTCCATCGCTTGAAGCAGGATTTCAGTCCGTTCCTTCACATGGGCCTCGAGGTTATCGATCTCCTTCTTCAATGCCGCTTCACACTCTTCGAGTTCTCTTCTCTGTCATCAGCAGAGTTAGCAACTCCTTCTTAGCTCGCGCGTTGTTCTTTAGTTGGTTGATTTCATTGCGAACTAAGTTAAGTTTGGTGTGGGCATTTCGGGAAGACTCCTCAGCTTCGAGAGCCCGCTTTAGGTTCACCTCGGACTGGTAGGCCAAGACGTGGATAGAGGAGTTCACCTGCCAATAGAAGAAAACAAGAATCAGTATATGAAAAATCTAAGTATAAGGAAACTTGAAAGATAAGTTCAAGAACATACCACCATACAATGTGTGGCCGCTCGGGCCCCGAGCTGAGCAACTGGCAAGTCTGCCCAACGAGCGACCTCCTCAATAAACACCGCGTCCTTGCTCTTAAGAAGGCCGAACTTCGGAGTCAAAATGCTCCAGACTGGAGCATCGCTGCCCGAAGAGGTAACGGTTGTTGGAACAGGCTCGAAAGACGTAGTCTCCTCGGGTATGTGGGGTGGGGTGGCCTTGCCCGGGTCCTCCTCAACCAGATTGATTACGGGAGGCTACTCGGGCTAAAAAACAGCAACCTTAGTGGTGGTAGCTTCAGTCTCGACGCAAGCCTTCTTGGAGGCTCTCTTCTTCTTCTTTCCCTTTTTCATGCTCTCGAAGAGCTCATTGGAAAGGATGTCATCCATGGAAACTACGATAAGAAATGAGCTAAGTCAGATACAATACCGAAGTAAAATGAATGGAAAAAGTACAACAAGTAGCAACCTACCAGGAGGACTTAGGCCGAACTTCTCCTCAGTCACGAAGTTTTCGAACTTCAGGCCGAACTTCGCCCAAGACCGGACCTCTTCCCTTGTCTTCAGGTCCAGTCTAACACCGGGGTCCTGGATGGCTGCCCTCCAGTGGGTTGGGAAAGGCCATCCATTGGTGTTGTGGACCACGAAGTAGCGCCTCTTCCAGGCCAGGACCTTCTTAGGGAGCTCGTGCAACAGTTTGTACCCGGGACGAGGAGACAAGTAGTAAGCTCGCCTGTGCTCGGACAGAACGCAGAACGAGTTCTTCTTAATGGAAAGGATCGAAGAGAAGACGTCGAGGTCAAGGCGGTGGTTGTAGTCATGGAAAAGAGAAATGGTCCCTACGAAATTACAGATGGAGTTCGGGTGTAGCTGGTCTATGGCGATGTTAAGGAATTTAACGATTTTGATTATAAGAGGGTGAAGTGGAAGACGCAGACCAACTACAAGTTGCTCCTTGAAGACCACGATCTCGTTGTGATCATGATCCCAAGGAAAGTTGCCTAAGGGGATGCTATACACAAAGTTGCTAGGGAGTTTGTACCGAGCTACTAAGGCTATGAGCCTGTCTGCCGTCATTGTCGACGGGCCGAAGCTGTCTGGCATCCTACCTCGGTGTGAGGTGGAAGTTGATTTGTTAGAAGCTTCTCGCTCCTGCCAAGGAGAGTCCGCCTCGGGCAAACTGAGGTCCACATCTTGTTCCAAAGTGACCACCTCGGAAAGTCGGCAGGATGAGGCTCCATAGTTTGAGCCGAGGTACCAGCGGACTCGCCGCTCCCGTCTAGAAGACTATCTAATCTAAGGTTAGACATGTTAAAGGAAAGGACAACGGAATCAAAAAAGCAAAGGAAGGTGGACTCACCAAAAGGAAGACCAAAGAAAGAGAGACGACCTCGGACCCAGAAATAGTTGACACTGAACTGGAATACTTGAGCGCGACCTCAAAAATTGTGGACTTGCGGATTTGTGGAGAAGAAAATGGGCCCTTCGGCCCCTATTTATAACTAGTATATTCGGGAATCAACGGTCTAGATCAACATGATCCGACGGCTCCTAGGAAAATCGATTGCATGCCTCCCGAGGTTGAAATCGATTTAGCGCGTGTTTTGATGTCCGTAGAGTCTATAATCGGCTTAACGTCCGCACGTACCGGGTACGCGGTCTGGGTCACTTCCTGGTTGAGCTGAACGGTCGAACAGGTTCGACCAATGACTCCTCCATATCACCTAGACTTCGTGCCAAATCCACCTAAGCTCGTCATGAACTCCCCGCACTGGGTCAGGACCCCTGCAACGAGGAGTGGGGGCAATTGATGAAGGGTAATTTGGCACGACCTAGTAAATAAAGGCCACGTGGACGCGATCTGCTTGTAGGATGACAACTCAGCAAAGGGAGCCTAGTCAGCAGTATGCGGAGTTCAGATGTTTGGTCACCTCGGCATAACGCCACCTTGGCACCTAATCGAGTTCGGGGCCCAGGAACCGAAGTGATACATAATCAATTCCAATAGCTTCCCAGCATACTCTGAATATTACAGGATCACATTGCATAACGGCAAGCCTTATCTTCTCCCCGCCCGGATCGGGCAGCGCCAATAAGGTTCATTGACTGATACGTTACTCCCCGACTAAAGCAGAAACGGATCTCGTCCATTTAGGCCGCAGATATTAGAACTGTTTCGGGAAACCCGCGATAGCTCAGCTATATAAAGGCATCAATCCCCCCACGGTCCAGGTTTGCACGATTACTTTCATCCAAGCTCTTTAGCACTTAAATTCTAACTCACAACAACAATTGAATACTAACATAAGCATCAAAACGACCTCCCCAAATCATCACCCCAAGGATGACTAAGCCTCAAATTATAATCTAAAGCCAAAATACTTCTAAGCCTCAAAATTACATTGCTTAAAATTAGGGTATTGTGCTTTAGAGGCCGACATCTCCTTATCATAACCTTAGTTCCTACTTTCCTAACTCAAATAAAATGTCCAAAACAAAGACTTTGGATATGTCATAGCTGTACGTCTAACTATTTTCAACAAATTGAGTTGTCAATTACAAATCAAATAATTTGACCTTTAGGTCTCAAACAAAATTTAAATGTTAGTTGCCCTGTACTCGGTATTGAGATGTCATTAACTATTATTTTAATTGGACCAATATTGCTAACAGCTCTTTGAAAACAAATCCATTTACACCAGAGAGATCAAGCATCTAACCAGAGATTATTGGGACTCAATTGTTGGATAGGCTCCATTGAGAAGGGTAGGCTCTATTGACAATACACGGGTTGAATCTTAAACCTGAAATAATTTACTCTCTTAGGGTTAATTATGGTCTGGGCAATTCATGTAGTTAAATGCTTTTATTAGATTTCTCATTTCTTCCCTTAATGCTTGTCATTTATATGTGTAAGTACTTATGTGCAATTAAAACTTTATTCTCATTCTCTTTTATTTATGAAAATAAAAGGAAAGCGTTATGAACTCGATAATGTACAAAGAAGTTTGAAGGGCCTAGAAGGGTTAGGAATAGACTACAATGGACACGAGTCAAAGTAGTAAGAAATGATTTAAGGGTTTATAATTTAATAATGGATATCTATATTATTATAAAAGGGGATAATTGTCTTCATTTTGGTGCAAGTCAAAATAAATTTGATTATATAGTGTCAACTTATATTTTACTATTTATTTGCACGTGCCTTTATATTAATAACATTTAGATCTGTTCATGGGCTGCGATCAGATTTGGTTTTTGCCAAAATTTAAATAGGCCCGGCCTTAAGTCTAAACGCAAAACATTATAAAATCGCAACCAAAGCCTGCAGGGTTCATATAATCAAACCCATATAATTGGAGTAAGGCTTCGATGATGGCGATGCATAAAGAAAAGTGGCATTTACTTCATTGGAGAGCTTACCAAAGGGGTATGTAAAGAAATGGATCTTGGAACTGTTGGAGAATAAAAACCTATGAAGTGACGTTACCTAATAGCTAAACTTTTAGGTTGAATGGTTCCTTGAAATAGTATGAGAGCACATTTGACTAAATAGTTTAGTGTTTAATCTTTATCATCCCATTATTAATTAAATTTTAGCACAAGGAATATATGAATTTGCCTGTACTTGTTCATGCTTCAAGTCCGATGGACTTTCACGCCAGGGGGCATGTTAGAGAATAAAATTCTATTCAGGGGCCTAACATAAAAACTAAAGCTTTTAGATTGAATGGTTGTCGGAAAAATGCAACGATATGGATTGGCCCATTGTAGAAACCCCAATAAAGGGTTGAAAAGAGGGACTGATTGGAATTCTCTTCATTATACTGATTAAAGTCAATACACATAAGTTTTATCTAAAACAATCTTTGGGGAATGATTAGTGATGTGTCCCTTTATTGGAGATAGAATGTGCCCAAATCATTCCCCTGTCTCAAAAATGAAACACACCACTAGACAAATTTTGATGTCATAGGGCAATCATTGTTTCTAATTTCCAGGACAAAGAACCGGAGAATTGAATCAACTTGTTTATTAGCACAGGGACGCAGTGGGGGACTGGGTGGGAACAAAATTGGACCTACTATATCTTCAAATTCTCCTATCTTTTTAATCTTTTGTTTACTTCTAAAAAAGCTCTTAATGGGACAACTGACATCTGACGAGCTCTGTATTAGTATTTTTTATTCATAGGAAGATGTTTTCAATTAAGGCTGTATTTGGTTTTTGCATCAGTAAAAATGCATAGGAGTGCAAATGAAAAAAATGTAAATTTTTATTGGATTTTATTTTGTTCTATTTTATGTATTAATTTTTTTCATTTGTACTACAATCAAATAAAATAAGCTAAAATTTAAAACAAAAATAGGTCAAAATTTACACTCAAATCATTTGCATTGTAGCAGTGCAAATTTATTTGCATTACAACTAAACACAACCTCAGGGTTAAAGTGTTGTGAGGTCGGTTTAAAGACCAATTTTGTGAAGAGGAAGTCTGGATTGAAGAGCAATTCAAGATTAAAAGGCATAAACGCCACATGGGATCCAAATCATCTGACAGATACAGGTCTCATTGTATTGGACTGTCAGTCCTTGTGCAATCAGGTCAATATCCGATACATTCAAAAAAGTTATATGACACGATTTGTTGTCCTTCGTATCTGATTTCTCAATAACAATTTTGCCCCATGCCCCCATCAGATTCAATTATTTCCCGTTGGACAAATAAAATCATATATTGTCAAACACCCTTAAAGGCTGCCTTTGGAGACAATGTAAATAAGTGTGAATGCAAATATGTAGTGTAAAATGGTTCATATAAATTGTAAAGTTGGTTTAGTTTTGCACCGATAAATTCACCCTTAAAGGCTGCGTTTGGAAACAATGCAAATATGTAGTGTAAAATGGTTCATATAAATTGTAAAGTTGGTTTAGTTTTGTACTGATAAATTCACTTTCTTACCAAAACAGACGTTTAGCTGTAATGGATGCAAACACGGATTTCAATAAAAATATACTTTTTTTTATCAAAAGCCCACTTGAATGCAAATTTACTTATTTTTTATTGATGTACTTTTACATCTTATTATCAATGTAAATATGCATTGATCTGTCATTTGTCGATGCAAAAATGTAATGTTGCCAAACAGGGGCAAAAGTGAACCAGAGCGCAAATTTACCCTGAACCGGGATTTACACTCTATTTGCATCGTTTCCAAACGCAGCCTAAAGGACTATGGAGATTTTAGCTAGTTAGATAGTTATCTTTTTGTATATAGTTTGGGGTAGTGACATGTAGCCCCTGAACTTATTCATGATAAAGACCTTAAATTTTTAGGTCCATGGGAATGACGGAGAAGGCAAGTTTAAAAAAATGAGGAATGCCCTTTAGCTTAATCAAAAAAGGGGGGCACAGTTCATTGTCTTGTATATAGAGGGTCCATTTGATTCATGGTTGGAATTGGAATCAGAATCTCAATCAAAATTCGTCCAAATTGGAATAGTCTATTCCCATAGCCTATTTGGTTGATATAGGAATTGGAATCAGCTGCAATGGGATTTCATTCCTAAGAGAGGGGTAGGGATTGGTCATTCTCTCAAATGGGGGAATGCCATTCCACTAGAAATGAGAATGGGATTCTGATTCCGCACAACCAAAAAATTGGAATTGGAATGGCGCATTTCGATTCCGAGTCTAGACTCCTATTCCCACGAACCAAATGGTCTCTGAGTTCTGATTGCTTGGTATCGGCTCTTTTCATCTCAGAGCATAGTTTTCAAACATCCTTGACTTAGATGGTTGGACCATTCGGGTCAGGAACCATCCAAACTACTGATTCTGTTTCACCCCTAAACTGTTCGTTTTACACAAATCGTTGACTTGGTCAGCAACCCATTGATTTGGATGGTCGAACCATCAACCCATTTGACTCAAACAATGATTTTTTGCCATTTTTTTTCTCTAAAATAGCAATGGTCCATTTGTTCAAATTGAATAATCGAACCATTAAACCAGAAACCATTGGCCAAAGTGATTCCAATTAGATTCTATGCACCTTGCACGAAGGAAGTAAAGCTCGGAAAGATTGCAACACAATTCCAAATATGGTGAGTTTCTTGATGAAGGGTATTTGAGAGCTGTACACAGTATGCATTATTGATGTTATGGCCTATGGGTAGTCTTGTAAATTCTCTCCTGAGGGACTTGGTTTATACAGGAGAATGGGCAAAATTATATGACAATCACATGAGAATCTTATTCAAATCTGAGTAATGGAATAGGGACAAAAGTGTTGGAGTTTGAAAGTTCATGTGAGTTTTTGTTGCAAATGAAAGTCTTGGGGGGCGGGGCTAAGCGTTACTATCCCATTATCTATAATTTATTTATCCTAAGATCTATATCTATACTATTATTAAAAGTGTGAATGAGAGCTGAGACTTTTTGTTTGTTTAAAATATAATTTAATCTCCTTCTAATTATAATAATAAAAATGTAATTTGAACAATTACTTTCTTTTTATTCAAATCATCATCATTAAGTCTTATATTTAAGTTATTAACACTCATTTACATTTATTGAATCCTATTCCTGACTAAAATGCCCCTATCTTTTAATTTTGTCATTCTAATTGTAAGGGCATAAAATATAATTTGAACAATTACGTTTCTTCTCATTCAATTCCCCCCTTTAAGTCTTATAGTTAGGGTATTAACCCCATTATTTGATTGAATCCTATATTAATTAACCATATCAAAAAATAAATGTGACAAAGAACAATTGTTTTTATTGATGATAGAAATAAAATACAAATTTAAAGCCAACTAAAAAATGGAGTTTTCTTGTTTGGTGGCAAGTCAACAGTTCAACCTTTTACACTAAATGTGTCAACCATTGATGTCATAGTTTAATAATAATAAAAATTAAAAGGGATGAAAACACAAAAAAAGTATAAAAAATATAAAAAAAATGTAAAAAACATTTTGGGCATATATCTAATAATGCATATTTTTCATATTAAACAAAAATAAGAATCATTTTTATAGACATGAAAATATAAAATTAAATTGTAGAAAATTTTAAAAATATATTATTTACTATCATCATCATCATCATAAAAAAATTGCCATACACACTTACTAGTATCTTCATATTCATATTCATAGGTGGAGTAACCCAATAGACTGAACTGGCCTGGCCTGACTCCAACTGTTCTTATTGGGTTGGACAAAGTTTTAGGCCCATATGCTCAAGTTCAGGCTTTTTCAAATAAGTCTCGTCTAATAATATTATATGCAAATAAAAAATACAATATATAATATATATTATTAATAACATATTATAATTTATCCATTCAGATCAGTTTTTTGCCACTTTTGCTCGGGCAAAGCCCTATTTATCCTTATCTTTTATTGGTAACTGTTTTAACTAGTTATCATGGGCAATAAAACCTCTAATCTAAAATGTGTGCAGTGTCTAGCCTTAATCCTGTGAATTAGACGCAATAGGATCACTTCAATTCATATGTAGTTACTGCAACATGCTTCCAATTTTGAAGGTTGGATGTATATGTCGCATGGTAAATTGGGTTAGTCCATGTATCATTATTCTTTTGGTATGTAGTGTTGATGTTTGAAAAACAAGAAATCTCTAAAAATTTGTTATCTCACATCTGAATGCGAATGCAGGTTATGTTAAACCTGAATGTTGAATGTTAATATGATTACTTTACAATTTTTGCCTCCATAATTAATTGTGAGAATGGATATTTAACATTAATAAATTGATATTGATCTTTATTTTTAGAATAAAATTAATATTAAAAAATAATAAATAATAAATAATAAATGATAAAATACTAATACTAATAATTAAAATTAATAAAAGCATTATAATAATTAAAAAAATAAATAATAAAATAACAAAATGCAGACATAGACCTGAACTGAAAATCTCGGACAATTTTGTCGTTACAGCAAATAAGAACAACACGTGTGGCCTGGCAGCCTGGGGCCTCACAAAGTCACAGCAACAACTACAGACAAAAATGTCATATACTTGAGAGGGAGAGAGATTGAGATTTAGAGTTCAGAGAGAGAGAGAATCCTGAATCCCGTAGAAGTCAAGCTTCAGTAACAGACAGAAAAGAAAAGAAAGAGGGAGGAAGAGTTGGAAGGAGTGTAGCTCTGATTCTGATTCTGAAGCCTTCTGCATTCAGTTGGAAGGAGGAGGACTAGGGCTGGCGCCGGTGAAAGCAAGTGGGAACAGTTCCTGGAGCTGGAGGGAAAAAGGTTATGTCACTCTTCCTCCTTTCTCTCACAGTCTCACCATTTTCCTTCCCGCCTCTCTCTTTCCGTTTTCATCCCTCCTCGCGTCTGTCGCTCTCTCTCTGACTCTCGCGCCCCTGCTTTCTCCTTCGTTTCCTCTCAAGAGATTAAAACAGGAAAGCCGCAAGGTACAAATATATGCATCGATGAGCTCACAGTAGAACAGAATACGGGGAAGACGTAGAATATATCTCATGTCTGAGAATTGAACAGAGGGAGAAATACCCTGCTAATTCCCTTCCACGTTACCACCACCATCCCTCTCCTTTCTCTTGTTGTCTTATTGGTGGCGTGGTTTATTATGCGTTTCCTTGTTTGAGATGGGCCTCTAGCAGTTGACCTAATTTCCCCCAACCAACACTACCAGACGTCTCTGTTCTCTACTCCTCCGGCGCCCCTTTCAGTTTTCCAGATACAAGTCTTATCTCCTTCTTCCCTTTTACTTTTTGCTTTACTCTTACTCTTCTTTTGCTTCTCCTTTACCTTTACCTTCTTCCTTTCCCCCTCCTGTGAATGTGCTTTTGAAGTGGGTCTGAGCTTCCTGTCAGTGCTAAGGTGCAATTTGTATGACAACTTAATCAGCGAGGAAGAGATCCCAAACAAGCAATCAGTTCAGAAATAAATAAAGAAATGGGAAATTCGTTTGGGTGCTCGGCGTCAGGGGAGAGATTGGTATCGGCAGCAAGAGATGGGGACTTGGTGGAAGCCAAGATGCTGCTCGAGTTCAATCCATGCCTCGCCAAGTACTCCACCTTCGGCGGCCTTAATTCCCCTCTCCATTTTGCTGCCGCCAAAGGCCATAACGAGGTATCAAGTCCCTCAACCATTCTCATCCCTTCTCCCATTTCTATCCTTCTCTTTTTCCCAAGTTCTTATTTCGTTTATTCGATCCTTCTCTAGATTGTTGCGTTGCTGCTCGAGAATGGTGCCGACGTCAATTCTAGGAACTACTGCGGTCAGGTAAATTGAGTTCCTTCCTTTATTCTGGTTAATTGTTAATTCATCTGATTCGTTTTGACCCCATCTAAACATAGACTGAATGAAAAATTTGAACATCGGTTCAATTGTTCAAACCGTTCTAAGTTCGTCTCGCATTTAGATTTAATACGTTAAAGTTGGAAATAGTTCTTAATCCACAGATCATCGGACAGCCGTGTTGAATCTGATTCTTTTTTTTTTTTTTTCCTATCAAAGACGGCATTGATGCAGGCCTGCCGGTATGGGCACTGGGAAGTTGTACAGACTCTTCTTCTGTTTAGAAGCAATGTGAATTCTCTCTTTCTCTCTCTCTCTCACACACACACACACACAAACACGAGACTTTTATTCAGAATTATTTATTCTATTTTGATTAGTTTTCTTAGTTTAATTAATTATGTTTTATGCTCTTTTTTCGTCATTCACAAGGTTATAAGAGCAGACTACCTCAGTGGTAGGACGGCTCTTCATTTTGCTGCTGTGAACGGGCATGCTAGATGTATAAGACTTGTAGTGGCTGATTTTGTCCCAAGCGTTTCATATGAAGTTATAAGTTCTCAGACAAATGGTGAAAGAGGCAGCAGTTCTAACTTGAGGAACAAATACGACCAACCGTATGTGGTTTGTTTCTATTCCATTTCTTTTCCTCCAAAATAATTTGTGTGTACATGCTTATATATAGGCTAATAAAAGAAAATAAAGTTACCAATTACAACTACTGCTGAATGACTTCTGTGTTTTTTTATTCTTTTATTCCAATTTCAAAATAGCCTTTCCTCAATCAATGCAATTAGAAAATGCCAACTTTATTTTCTATTCATGGTTAAGCTTCAATTTGCCTCAAAAAAAAACTGTTGCCTTTTAAACATCTATATGTATCCAATACAGTGCACTCTCCAAATTTGTAAACAAGGCTGCAGATGGCGGTATAACTGCTCTTCATATGGCTGCACTAAATGGGCATTTTGATTGCGTTCAGCTCTTGCTTGACATTCATGCAAGTGTATCTTCTGTGACATTTCACTATGGAACGTCAATGGATCTGATAGGTATTTTATCGTTTGAAGTTCGGTTGCTTCTTCTGTTTACCATGTCCAGTTTTGCTTCTATCTCCCAGTTATTCAGCACATTGATTTGTTTGTAGGAGCTGGAAGCACTCCTTTGCATTATGCTGCTTGTGGAGGAAACCTGAAGTGCTGCCAGGTGAGAAACTACTTATCTATTTTCTACTTCACTACTCTTTTCCCCCATTCATTCATTTCTTCTAAATCCCAAAGGATGACTGATTTTTTTATTTTTTTTTAATTTCTTCTCTCTACAGATCCTTCTTGCAAGAGGTGCTAGTCGGTTGACATTGAACTGCAATGGGTACAAAACTACAAACTTGGTCTCAGATTAAATCAATTCTAGTGATGGTCTTTCTTCTTTTACTCTCACAAGTGTGTTCCATGCATAAAAGAGTTCCATATGTTATTTCAGCTGGTTGCCTGTCGATGTAGCAAGGATATGGGGGCGTCATTGGCTTGAACTTCTGTTGGCACCAAATTCTGACTTGGTGCTACCAACATTTCCTCCATCCAATTATCTGTCCTTGCCTCTCATGAGTGTGCTTAATATAGCAAGGTAAATTGACTAAGCTCAGAGGTTCTTATCTCAATCTTTGAACAAATTAAGAGTTTCTTACTGAAAAACAGTGTCAGAAAGTCTTAAAAGTATATCACATGGGGATCCCTGTGGAGTTATATAGGAAATACTTGTTGTGGTAACTATTGCAATTATAACACATTAAACTGTTAAGATATAGCATTCTTTTTGGGGGGATATCGTGAATCCTTACTGGTATTTCTTATGAAGCAGTTTTGGCACTCTCGTGGGTGTTGAGACTGTTATCCTAGTGGGTCAACGACAGAACTAGAATGTGTTATGGCAAGATATGCTATTACAATAGCTTTGACATCCTACTTATTAGGATTATTTTTATTGTATTTCTGTAGGGAGGATATCTGCACTCTCATGGGACATTTCTTCTGCAAATCCTGACCTTCCATCTACACTGAAGTGATGAAGGCAGGATATTAAAAGTTTAGTAATGTTGACTTTTGAGTCTATGTGGTCCCTCAGTTCTCTGGAGAATGGGTGAAGGCATCCATGATTGGGTAGCTCACCTGAACGCCGGACTTATAGAAACAAATCACCCATCTGGGCAACTAGGCACCAGCGGCTCCACCCTTGTTCTTTTTCTTGTTTACTTTCTATCTTAAATTTTTAAAATATAAAATTATAGCCTTCTTTAGTTGCTAATTTGATATGAAATTGCTCTATTATTATTTTTGAAAGTATTCAAATTAATATATTTCAAAAATTATTATCTTACATATGATGATTTGCCATGTTTTGAAGAAACTTTAATGCTCTTGATGTAATTCTTGATTATGTGCCTTAGGGGCGCTTTAGTCTTTTCCCTTTTTTGTAATTGTTGCCCTACATAAATAATATGACTGGTGTCACCAGCTATAATTTTGGTTCTATTTCAAAATGTTTCTCTTCTTCCCGTCTCTTCCTCTTCTCTCTCCTACTGTTCTTCCTCTACAATAAGTTGGTAATAGAGCAGGATGTTGGAAACTAGTTCCTTCTTCTTGATCGTGCCTTTTCCTCTTCTTCTGGAATGAGAATAGGAGAGATAGCAATCACACAGGTCTGAATGCTTCACGTTTGCATTCTCTCCCTACTGTCCTGTGTAGAACCCCTTAAATCAACACTGGACTATAATGGATGCTTATTCTGAAGTGATTAAAGAGAACTGATACCAGTTTCCTATTTTGACTTACCTGTTTTGGATTGCGAAATTAAAATTTTCCAATTGGACAGTTGTTTGAGTTTAGTCTCTGTGGATTCAGGGGTCCAAATCAAAGCAGATTATGTACCCTTGTAGGTCATGAGTGACCTGGTTTGTGGTAGGAAAATGGTATTGCAGTGGTTTCCTGTTAACCTTGTGGCTTAGGGCAGCTAGTGTGAGGTCTACATGACCTGTACATGTGGTACAAGTGCATCTGAGTTGTTTATGTGTGTTTTTTGGCATCGGATTGTTGGTGGATTGGTTCCAACTCTACAGTGGTATTTGTTTACTTGTTTTTTGTGTGAATTGTAGAAAACAGACCTATTAAGATTTTCTGGAATTGTTTCTTATGGTTGGTGAAGGCTCTAGAACATCTGGAACTACTTCCAACCAGAGTGGATTAAGTAGTAATCATGATACCATAAATTTCCCCATGATTATCACTCCATTGGATGGCTTGAACTATTTGGCATTGTCTAAGGAAATGTGATTGTATATCACTGCTAGAGGCAATGCTGGGTATATCAATGGAAAAGTAAGGAAACCAAAAGTGGGTACAACTGAGCATGATAAGTGGGATCAAGAGAACCATATGATCATCCCTTGGCTTCTGCATCCATGTTGCATTCAGTGAAGCAGAGTTTTATGTGGGTAGACACAGCCCAAGAATATATGAACATGTAAAGTTGACATATTCAGAGAAAAGGCATTATGTAGGATCTATCAATTGTAGGCAGAGTCTTCCACATGTAAGTAGGGAGTGAGAAGTTTATCTGCTTATTTCAGCACTTACCTCAGTTTGGAAAGAATTGGTGGGAAATTGACAAAGATGCCAAGTCCTACAAGTAGTTGGTTTCCCAACATATGTTTACCTTCCTGTTAGGCCTCAACCCTGTATATGAACCCATTAGGGTACAGATTTTGGGTAGCAAGGACCTCCCTTCTGTCCAAAAGGTATATGCTTTGGTCCGGTTCGAGGAGAGCAGGAGGTCTGCAGTAAATGCTTCTAGGGGGAGCTTGTTGCTTTGGTAGTAAGGGGAGGCACTAGTCGTTGAAAGAAAGGTGATGGTCAAAAGAAGGTGGATGATAAGGATAAGTACACACTGTTAGAAATCCAGGCACACCCGTGAGACCTGCTAGGATTTGATTGGGAAACCAAACTGGGCCCAAGACTTAGTGAAGAAATCAACACAAGAACAAAACAAGAAACCCACCCAATAGTTGTACATTTCAGCTAACTTGGCTTCCCAAGAATCATCTCAGGACCGCATTACTAGTTCTGATCTCAAGGAAGACATCCTTAGTTCCTCCTGCGACCACCCAAAATAGTAGGTAGGTCACTTTGCCAGACAAATTCAAAACCTCAACTTCATTTGCATCTATATCAGCTAACAAAGCCTCTACCTCTAATGTTCCGAAATCTCCTTGGATCATTGGTTCTAGTGCTTCAAACCATATGACTGTAAGTCTAATTTGTTTTGGTCTTATACCTTCCTCTTTGGTAGAGATAAAATGAGACTTTTCTTCTGGTCAAGGAACAATATCTCTTCCCTTTGGTTTTTCTCTATCTAATGTACGTCATGTTTCCAAACTTGCCTATCGATTTGTTGTCTATTAGTAGCATTATTCATTCTTTAAATTGTTCCATAACTTTTCTCCCTCATTCTTGTGTCTTTAGGATCTGTTCTTTGGGAGGATGATTTGTAGTGGGAGCATGGTGGATAGTCTTTATGTTAGTAGTTGATCAAGACTACAATCAGTCTTGAATTCGAAAGAAAAAGGAGAAATTTCAGAAGAGAAGAAGAAGAAGAGAGGGAGAAAAGAAGAAGCACACGAAGGGATTTTGAAAAGAGAGAGGGGTTGATCAAAATAGATCTGCCGATCCACTCTTAATATTTATATATGTTGACTAATTGTAAAAGGGATGAATTGCCCTTATTGCTTACATGGCAAATAAACTAATAATAAAGCTGAAATAACAAGCTATAACAACAAACTGAAATAACTACCAATAACTACCAATAACTACCAACTAACACTGACATAACTAACAAAAAATATGCTATGCTGCCATACGAACACAGTGGGGACCACAGCGGTGGGGTCCACATCAGTGTTCTCTACACTCCCCCTCAAGTTGGGAATAGATATTTGTCATTCCCAACTTGCATGGGTCTGCCTTTAACTTCTTCCTTGGAATAGCCTTGATGAGAAGATCTACAAGCTGCATGCTAGAGGTGATGTTCGGGAGACACACTTCTTGAGACGAAACCTTTTCTCTGACAAAATGTCGATCGACTTCGATATGCTTAGTTCTGTCATGCTGTACCGGATTATGAGTTATATTAATAGCAGCCTGATTATCACAATACAACATTAAGGGCTTCTCATAAGCAAT
>NW_010729201.1:1440617-1465301 GCF_000365185.1 Nelumbo nucifera
CACACTTCAATTCATAGGCCCTAGCAACATTAAAGGGTTGGGAGTCAGTCTCTTTCATGACCACCCAGATTTCCTTGGCTGTTTTTGCCCACAAATAGTTCCAGCTGATATGTGGCTGCATAGAATTGCACATCCATGTCATAACCAAATAGTTCTCCTGAACCCATTTGGTATACGTTTGGTCCTCCTTAGTTGGTTCTTTCACATCTCCCAACAAGTAGCTGAGTTTTCCTCTACCCCCAATGGCCATCATGGCCGATTGAGCCCATTCTAAGTAGTTGGATCCATCAAACTTCACAGTTGTAATCTGAAAGGCATTCTCAGACATGTTACCAGAATTGCTAGTCCCCAAAACACCTTCCCCTGATTCTTAAACTCCATTCTGGGTCAAGAATTAACAATAAAAAAACTTTTGAAGCTACTGTAATAGAAAACAGCACCCAAACAACTGATAACAACCGGCCTAGGTCTTCCAAAGAATAAAGAAAACAGAATTCAGTATGAAACCAGTTCAAAATTTGATCTGAAACCAACAATAGTTCTGAATTTTAGGGTTTTCTCTCAAAACCCTAGAAAGAAAAAAAGGTTTTCCARCYGCACCTCTCAGAATAGACCAAGATGATTCTTTCAAGGTTATTCTCAAGCAAAAAAAAAACTTTATGAAAGAAAATCTCTGGCCACCACCTTCTGTCTGATGCAGAAACCTAATCTTGGGGATCCGAAGCCTTTTCTAATTCTTCCTGACTATTGGAACTCTCCCAGCCTTCTACAATCTTCTTAGTAGTAGACGCACACTACCAGTAGCTTCCAAGAATCATCCGATCCTCCTTCTTTGTTTAAAAACTTCTAAACCTAGGAAATTCTCATGTAGTCAATCTAATTAGACTAACATAAGACCTCCTTCTCTGCAACCAGTTTTAGGTTTTGAACAGAAATTCTGATCGCCACCTTCAGTCTTGATAAAGAAACTGATCTTGGACTCTTTATCTTCCTCTGATTCTTCYTGATTATCAAGAACACAATCCACTCTTTGGACAGCTGYTACAGTCTCTGATAACCTCCAAGAATCAGCCGAAAAAGGATCCTCTTAATCTTCCAGCCCTAGGCAACTCTCATGTGGTTGGTTGGATCAGACTCACATGAGAAGCCCTAATCCTTGCTCTGATACCAAGTAGTTGATCAAGACTACAATCAGTCTTGAATTTGAAAGAAAAAGGAGAAATTTCAGAAGAGAAGAAGAAGAAGAGGGAGAAAAGAAGAAGTACACGAAGGGATTTTGAAAAGAGAGAGAGGGTTGATCAAAATAGATCTGCCGACCCACTCTTAATATTTATATATGTTGACTAATTGTAAAAGGGCTGAATTGCCCTTATTGCTTACATGGCAAATAAACTAATAATAAAGCTGAAATAACAAGCTGTAACAACAAACTGAAATAACTACCAATAACTACCAACTAACACTGACATAACTAACAAAAAATATGCTATGCTGCCATACGAACATAGTGGGGTCCAAATCAGTGTTCTCTACAATGTTCTAGAGAATAAAGATGGTCTTACGACTTCAGGGTCTTTGAGTCAATCGAATAAAAGTCAAGTTGTTTTGTGGCACAACCGTTTAAGTCATGTTTTTTGAGCCCTTAAAACTTTTGTTTCCATAATTAAGTTTAGGTCAGTAAATGAATTGCAGTATTAAACATGTCAATGTCTGTTACAGAACAAATCTGTACTGGTTTCAGCCCTAGATTAGCAAAGAATAAAGACAAAAGAAAGAGAGAAGAGGGAAAGAAGAGGAGGGGAAAACTGGTTCGATCTAGATAAGAAGATTCTTTTCTAGTCAGCCATATTGTATTTATATGTTTCTGATTAAGTACATAAAGACTCTTATGCCCCTAATTAAGTATGGGACATATGACTTAAACTTGAACATAATAGACATTACATCACACTAATAATATACTAAAAAGACAAAACTACCCCTGTATAGTTGATTCTAACACTACCCCTTAAGCCAGTGAGTATATATCATATAGTCCTAGCTTGTCATAAGTGTAATCCACTCTTCCCCGACTCAACCCCTTAGTGAACAGGTTTGCCCATTGGTTTCCTTTGTTTACATATGCAATACTTATTACTCCACTGAGCACCTTCTCTCTCATAAAGTGACAGTCAACTTCTATGTGCTTTGTTCTCTCATGGAAAACTGGATTAGATGAAATGTGGACTGCAGCTTGGTTGTCACAATAAAGCTTCATGGGGCGATCAATTGTATATCACATCTCTTGTAGAAGGTTCTTCAACCATATTAGTTCACATGTAGTGTGTGCCATGGCTCTATATTCATGGGGTGGTCAATTGTATATCCCATCTCTAGTACCTTCCTAGGTCCTTAAACCCCTCACTTGCATCACTATTCAACTTGACATTTGGTTCCATGGGTGTTTGAGCTAGTTTGGCACCCAACATCTGTCTCATCCAACAAATCAAGAACATACTTCCGCTAGCACAGATTAATACCATGCTTAGACCTCGCTACCTTTATCCCCAAGAAGAATTTTAACTTCCCAAAGTCCTTTGTTTGTAAGTGATCATGCAAAAATGTCTCCAACTTGTCAATTCCCAACCTATCACTACCTGTAATGACAATGTCATCTACATATACCACCAACAAAATCTTCCTAGCAGGCAAACCATAGCTGAATTCTGAATGATCAACCTGACACTGTCTCATGTTAAACTCTTTCACCACTTCACTAAATCTACCAAACCATGCACATGGAGACTGTTTAAGTCCATAAATAGCCTTCTTGAGTCTGCACACCTTACCATCCTCCCCCTGAGCAATAAACCCTAGTGGTTGCTCCATGTAAACTTCATCAAGAGGCCACCGTGTAAAAAGGCATTCTTGATGTCAAGTTGAAATAGAGGCCAATCATACATAGCGGCTAATGAATCAAAACATGAACTAAGCTAATCTTAGCCACAAGAGAGGTGGTCTTTGTGTAGTCAATGCCATATAGTTGTGAATACCCTTTTGCCACCAATCGAGCCTTCAACCGTTCGACACTACCATCTAGGAGATACTTGACAGTGTACACCCACTTACAACCCACAACATGTTTTCCAGGAGGAAGAGTGGTGAGATCCCACATATGATTATGAGCCAAAGTAGAGAGTTCTTCTTCCACTGCTTGGTGCCACCCTGGGGAGGTAAGGGCTTCCTAGACATTCTTATGAAAAGAAACAAAAGATAACAAAGAAACAAACTGCTGATGGGAGGCAGAAAGGTGAGATACCAAAACATAATTGGAAATGGGATGAAAGTGCAACTATGTTTACCTTTCCGCAAAGCAATGGGAAGGTCAAGGTCAGAGAGGGGTGAAACTGGTGTTGAAACAACTATCGGATCAGTTGACGGTGAAGAGACTAGAGGAGGAGCCAGTGCTTGTTGGTGTGTATACACTTGTCTAATAGGTGATCGTTCAATAGGGAGCTGCGCTGGAGGCAACAACTGAGACGCAACTAGAACAAGAGGGATTATAACACTTATACCCTTTCTGGGTTCTATAATAGCCAAGAAAGACACACTTAGTAGATTGTGTATCTAACTTGTCCATTCCGGGCCCAAGATTATGAACAAAGCAAACACCCAAAAGTCCTAGGAGTGAGAGGGAAAGGAAACAAAGAGGGAAACAAGACAGAGAAGGGAGAATGACCTTTAAGGATAGACATGGGCATTTGGTTAATGAGAAAGCAAGATGTAAGTACAACATCACTCCAAAAACGTTTGGGGACGTTCATATGGCGTAAAAGGGACCGATTAGTTTCCAAGAGGTGGCGGTTCTTTCTTTTATCCACCCCATTTTGCTAAAGGGTGTAAGTGCATGAGGTTTGATGAATAATACCATGTTGTTCCAAATACTACTGAAAAGGTGTATAAAAATATTCTCGGCCATTATCAAAATGAAGGATTTTAATAATCACACCAAATTGAGTATGGATTTCAGCATGAAACTTTTGGAAACACTTCACTCCTTTCTTTCATAAGATAAACCCATGTCATCCATCATTGAATAATCATCAACAAAAATTACAAAATATTTGTAACCATTGTATGACTATTTTATTTGGACCCCAAATGTCCGAACGGACCAAAGAAAAAGGCCTCAACAGACGGCTATCACTCCTAGACCTAAAGGGAACATGGTGGCATTTTCCATATCGGCACGATTCACATTCCAAAGTAGAAAGACTACCCAAAGACGGAACAAGTAACTTGAGAACTTTAAGAGATGGATGACCAAGCCGACAATGTCACTGAAGAGGAGAAAGAGGTGACTGAAGAGTTGTTGAAGAGCCACCACCATCAAGGTAATACAATCCACTAGCTTGATGCCCTCCACCAATCTTCATCCCCGTCTTGAAATCCTAAACAACATAAGAGGAAGGGTAAAAAGTGATGGAGCAATTAAGAGACTTTGTTAATTTACTAACAAACATAAGGTTAAAAGGAAATTTGGGAACATACAAAATTGAGGACAAGGGTAAAGAGTCTAGGTTAACATTACCAACACCACAGATAGAAGATGTGGAGCCATTAGCAAGGGTAACTATGTGTGAAGTTGGGATTGAGAAAGAGAAGAAAACACACCTAGAGTCCCAGTCATGTGATCACAAGCTCCAAAATCAATAATCCAATGGGAGGATAATTTGGATGCCAAACAATCCATACCTGAGTGGACAGAGTGGAGAAAGGTAGTATTCTTCTGTGATGTAGCTTGAAGAAACTGCTCATACTCATTATGTGGGATGCTCATCATCTCTTTCCTGTAGACATTTGTAGGTGTAGAAGGTGTCAGATTACTTTGCTGAATTCCATCTCTCGTACCACCACCACTAGCCACTGCATGATAGGCCCAGGTAGAAGGTCGTCCATGTAAATCATAACAAAAATTGATAATATGCCCCTCCATACCATAGTGTGTACACCTCCTCATACCATTACAACGTCCTCTACCGCATGCCCCTTAGAGTTGTGACCTCCAAAACGTCCACCACCAAGGTTGAACATGGGACCATTACTTACACCACGACCTAGCTGAGTTCCTCGAGCTCCTCCTCTACCACCACGACCTCCACCTCTAGTTGCTGCAAAGGCATATCAGTCACAGTAGGATGCTCTGGAGTTCTAGCAGAAATCCTCTGGAGACGAGCAAACACTTCCTCTAGAGAGGAAAGAGCAGATCTGCCTAGTATCTGTGCTCTCACCGGTTCATATTCACCATTCAACCCTACTAGAAATCTGGTTACATCAAGCTGTTCTCTCTGTTGTTGCTGAACTTTTATATCAAATGTAAGGGGATGATAAACATTCAATTCATTCCGAAGATTCCTCATACTAGCATAATACTCCTCAAGACTTTGATTTCTTTGTTGCAGATTGAAATACTCTTGGTAAAGCTAATATACTCTGGTAGTGTTGTCTTGTCCAAAGTACAGCTTCTTTGCATGGTCCCAAATCTCCTTGGATGTATCTAAGAACACAAAATTCACACTAATCTTCGGTTCCATACTTTTCCACAACCATGTCATAATCTGTGCATCTTCTTGTTCCCACTCACTGTAACCCTGAGAACTAGCTGAGGGTTTCTCCTCTTTCACACGCTTCACCTTCTTCTTAGCCCTAAGAAAGACTTCTATAGATTTAGCCCAAGGTACATAATTCTTACCATTCAATTTAATAGAGGTCATCTGCACACTAAGATAATCAGGGGGAATCATAACACTAGATTTATGTCCACTGTTGTCTCCCATTGTTGCCATAACTCCACTCATTAGCACTTCACACCACTTCACTTGCTAACCACCACATTGCACATATGTTTTTTTTCTTTCTTTCTTAACCCTAACTGTCACTGCAGCCCTGCTATTTCAGCACCATAGAAGATACCCGAATGCACCAAAACACATACTACCATACCTGCAACTGATTACTATCTATCTCACACTGTATCACCCATATAACCTACTTGTTTGAACTTCATAAATCAGTAGTGCACTGATCTGATCACCACACCACCTGAAACAGCTCCCTTCGATCCATCGATTAGAGGGAGTAGAAAAGTTTGGACAACCTGTTTTGATATAAAAACTGTAAAAGAAAGAAGAAAAGGTTTCAGCTGAGAAAGAGAGAGAAGAAAGATAGAAGAGAATGGGAGAAGCTCAGAATTAGGTCTGGCCGCCCCTTTCATTAGATTATATACTCATAAATAAAAGAGAGTACAAAGACAAGTGTGCCCTTAGTAAGTCGGCTACTTGTGAGAACTTAAAAACACTCTTAACTTAAAACATAAACTAATGGGCCTAAGGCCCAATAACTCCCTAACTATGCTATGTAAATAAAAAACATATTATGTCAGCCCAAAACTCAACAGAGGGTTTCTACAAACCACATGAAACGAAAAACGAAAACTCCTTTTCAGCTTTTCTGTGAAACTCCAACTCTCCAAGGGATTGATGAGATCTCTGCAGAGATCTAGGGCAAAAGACTCATCAGGAAATTCTGGGTTAACCTGAACAGTTTATAGTGGTTCTGATACCATGTTACAGAACAAATCTGTACTGGTTTCAGCCCTAGATTAGCAGAGAATAAAGACTAAAGAAAGAGAGAGAAGAGAGAAAGAAGAGGAGGAGGAGAAAACTTTTTTGGGTTCAGTGGGCCAAGAGGAGTGCTAACTCTCTGGAAGACACTTTGGCTAAACAAGGGGTGGGAAGAGCAAATTTTTTTGGGCATTGTTGTAATTTGATTTTTATTGTTAGGGAGGGTTAAGAGTTTTTACCCCTCCCTTCTTTTTGTAATTTTCTATCATCTTTTTCTTAATAAAAGTTGCTGTTATTGATCCAAAAAGGAGGAGAAAACTGGTTCGATCTAGAGAAGAAGACTCTTCTCTAGTCAGCCAGATTGTATTTATATGTTTCTGATTAAGTACATAAAGACTCTTATGCCCCTAATTAAGTATGGGACTTATAACTTAATCTTGAACATAATAGACATTACATCACACTAATAATATATACTGAAAAGACAAAACTACCCCTTATAGTCGACTCTAACAATGTCAAATCGTTTGACTTCCACTGGTGGAGATTTCCAAATCTTGATGTTCTTATGGAGCTATTTCAGAGGTTAATGAGATGTTGGAATTGTGTCGGATTACAGCTACAGGTGTTGTCTGGGAATATAATGAGATGTTTAATGTTGTCTTTAGTAGGGGCTACTGGTGTAACTAATGGGAATGAACAAGTCATTGGTTCAAACATGAAAAATCACCCTTCATTGTCTAAGGGCTTAGTGTATGAGATGGAGCTATGGGATGTTATCATTGTCTGAAGATAAAAAGACCAAAGATGACAAGGATCCATGATTTCAAAACATAGAAGAAGATGATGAGCATAATGGCAGAAAGATATCTAACTAAATGAAACTAACCAATTAAACAGAAAGATTATATGAAATAGGTGATTGAACAAGAAGTCCAAGTGAGCTGAGAGTTGGGGTTGTTTTTCTAGGTTGTGATGAATTTCAATAAAAGTGCTTTCTTATTCAGAAGAAAGGGATAGACAGTGTGAGGGGTGAGGGCTTCCATATGCTGGACTTTATGGGAGGAAAGGAATTCTAGGACATTTTCTGAAAGTGAAAGAAATAAAGAAGGTATTTTTGAAGTAACAACAGTTAGGGTTGTGTGGTCATTACCCGGCCTTGGTTTTAGAAAGTTAAATTTTGATGGAAGCAATGAGGGAATCTAGGTTCTTCAGGTGTAGGAGGTGTCTTCAGAGATGAGAATGGGAAGGTGATTGCAATGTATTCAGGTCCCATTGGGGTTGGGGACTCTCTTAGAGCTGAGGTTTATGCCGTACTGGAGTGTATAAGGAAGACAAAGGAACTGAATATACCAAAGCTTGTCATTGAAGTGGTGGAATCCAGTTTCAGTGGGTGAAGAGAACAGTAAATGCTTTTGCAGATACTTTGGAAAAGCAGGGGGCAGTTAAGGTACAAGACAGGAAGTATGCTCAATTCATCCAGAAGGGACTTTGGAGGGGGAAAGGGCTAGAAGAATCTAGAGTTGAAGTGGTTGAAAGAAGATTAGTGTAGGTAAGGGAGGGAGCAAGAAAAACAAAGGGTGGGTAATATGGAGAGATGCGTAGAGCAGAAAAAGGAGCGTGTAGAGCTGTTGTATGGGTGCTGTTTGAGATGGAGGCACAAGCAATTGATAAAGGAGAAATAAGTTGTAACTAAATAAGTAAAATTGCTTTGATGAAAAAAAAAGTAAAATTGCAAGATAGGAAGTGAGGAGAATCCTCCTTCCTCAGTGTGAGGATTTACCTTGTTTATCTTCAAAACCCTCATGGGAGATTTTTTGTTCAACACTCAAAGCATCAACTTATGAATATGGGAACAAGAGTTAAGGTTTTGGGGCTAAAGCATCAGGGGATGCATATGGGAAATGAAGTCCCATTGGGAGTGGGAGGGGTATTTAGAATCTTAGATATCATGTTTGAAATATTTCTTTCAGCTACTCAAATCCAATTGGAAAAGGAAATCCATTAAGGATTTTTTTAATCGGAAAAAAATGATTAATTTATTAATGGGAGGTAAAAGTTACAACAGCTTGGGGATCCATCCACCCAGAAATTCAAATTTCCAAAAACTAAATTACAATAGAGCCCAAAGCTGCTGCCTCAAAACCCCTTGCTTTGCTAGAGTGTCAGCCATCCCATTAGCTGTCCTGGGAATCCAATTGAAGGAAGCGGTTCTGGTTCCCTCTCAAGCTGTCTATCTCCCTTAAGGCATGCCTGTAAACCCACAAAACATTGTGACTAGAAGTGGCTTTCTTTGGGAGGATTACTTTGATTAGAGCAACTTTAGCCAACCTCCCAATTTATTTCATATCCACCTTTAGAATATCTTCTAGGATAGCAGGTCAGCTAGAAAAGCTCATGAGGGACTTTCTCTGGGAGCCTAGGGATGAGAAGAGGGACCATTTGGTAAAGTGGCAACAAGTTAGTAAAGTAAAGAAGGGGGGACTTGGTATAGGGAACTCGGTTCTTAGGAATGCATCTTTATTGGGAAAGTGGCTCTGGAGGTTCCCATTGGAAAGAGATAAGCTATGGCACAAGGTCATTGAAAGCATTCACAGGATGATGAGCAATGGCTGGGATGCAAAGGTGGTTACCTCCTCTACCTCAAGTTCTCCATGGAAAGAAATCCAAAAAGTATACCCAACCTTTCTCAATTTTACCAGGTATGATGTGGGGTGTGGGTTGACGGTTCTCTTTTGGGAAGATATATGGTTGGCTGATGCACCTCTTAGTTCTCTTTTTCCGGGCCTTTATTCAGTGTCTGACCTCAAGAATCGTGCAATCTCAAGATTTGCCACTTTTTCTTCAGGGGGTGTGAGTTGGGATTTCGGGTTCAGAAGGGGGCTGAGAGATAATGAGTGTGAGGCCTTTATTCAGTTATTGGATAAACTCCAGTCTGTTTTCTTGATCCAAACCAGATTATGGACTACCTCCCCCGGCGCTATATTCACTTGCACCTCATTTTTCAATTTACTCTTATAACCTTTGGAGGTGGGAGAGAATTTCCGGTGAAAGAACTTTGGAATAAGCCCATACCACCTAAAGTTCAAGCACTATGCTGGGAGGTTTTTCTTGGAAAGGTGAACACTTGTGATATGCTTCAAAAGAGGAGACCAAATAGATGTCTGTCCCCACATGTGTGCTTTCTTTGTTTTGAAAATGTTCGATCCTTATCCCACTTACTAACCTCTTGTCCTTTTGTGTTGTATATGTGGGAGTATTTTTGTTCTCTTTTCGGTTTGCAGGTGGATGGCTACTTGGGATATAGTGAGCCTCTTCAGCCAAAATTTCTTAAGACAGCCAACAAAAAGAGGAAGAACAATGTGGAAGGCAGTTAGAGCTGTTGTGGTGTGGTCCATCTGGGAGGAGAGAAATGCAAGAATATTTAATGAGAAGATCAGGTTAAAGGAAGAGTTGGTGGAATTAATAAAATCTAGAGTGGCTTATTGGATAAAAACCTTGGACATCTTCCATTGTTTTACAGTGACTGATATAATAAGTGTTTGGAATGAGGTGGCTCACTCTTCAAAACAAAAGGAAAGAGAAATGCCACCTCTGTAAGGGGTGCAATGAAATTTGTAAAGTCTGAGTGGTAAGGTCAGTTAGGAGAGCAGTTTTTGTCTTACATTCTATTGGATCAGGTGTTGTGGGTTTTTTCCTCAGATGAGGTAGTGTTGTTTTGGTTTCTGGAGTGTTGGGTTGTGATCAGTTTAGGGCTCTTGTTTCTTCTATCAGGTAACTTCTGGTCACCTTTATTGTATTGTCTTTTTTTTTTTATTTTAATAAAGTTTATTTTATTACCCAAAAAGTTTAAGGAATGAGCTCATGTACAGGCAAAAGGATTGTCTGGGTACAATTCTTACAGTGTGGGATTTAAAGGTGGTTTCGGGCATTGGTGAAATAAATATAAGTTTTTCTCTAGCTATTTATTTCAAGAACATGGTAGGCAAGGGGATTTGGCTTATTTCTAAATACCTATGGTTCTAATGAGGGGAAGAGGAAAGCTAAGGAAAAGGAAAGTTGACTAATAGAAGTTTGGAGGTTCCTTAGTGCTTACTAGAAGATTCAATGTGATCTAGGCTAAATGAGATGAAAAGTGGAAGAGGAATAGGGCATCAACTAAATTGATAAAAAAAGGTTTCAGCTAAACTAAACTGCTTACTCAGATTGGTTACAAGAGTGGAAAATAGAGTAAGACAAGGGATAAGTGGATTACAAGGGTTGTGCTTGTCTGGAGGGCTCCAGGCCCAAAGGCAAATGTCTAACATTGTGATCCAGTATTATTGATCTTGTCTTGTATGTAAAGTGCTGTTTGTATTAGTTCCTTACATCCCATATACAACCTGAAGTGTTGTCTGTTTCCATAACCTATGTTATTCAGATATGGAAAGGAGAACGATGGACAAGGCATTGGATATGAAATTTACACTAAAATTTAAGTATCCAACATGATGCATCCACCTTGTATAGGTATCTATCATAGCCTATAGAAGAATTGCTAACCACTTCTCCTGAAAAGGGGGGTTTTTAGTTGCCATGAGAATATTTGGAGAGTATATTAGTAGAAATGTTCTCGGGGATCTACCACAATGGAAGAGTGGAAGCATTTACATGGATTCTATAAGCAAGTGTGCGCGTGTGTGCATTTAATACCATAACTTGTATGAAGAGTAGAGGCTTTCAGATGCCCAATTTTTGTACTATTTGCAACAAGAATGAAGAATACCTTAAACATTTATTCATGGTTGTAATTGCTATCTAGTCATTCTTCTCCCCTCTGTTTAGGAGGTTGTACTGATACCGGATCTCTTATCTTGGATAAATTGATGGTTTATCTGGGGTTTGAAAATGTTGATAGATTCTCTTTTGGCTTGGATTTTTGACACATTCTTGATATTGTAGATATTATTAAAAAAAAATGGTTGTTATAGATGATATGTACATCAGAATATCTTTGGTTTTCTTTCATCCTTGTAAGTTTGTTGTGGTTGGAGTAATTTCTCAACACCCTCTTTTAGACAGTTGTTCTGTCTATTCTGACCATTATCCTTTCATAACTACTCTCTGCAGGGATTATGGATTGCAGCCCTCAACTGCCACCTCTGATGACAGTAATATTTGTGCTGTTTGCCTGGAGAGAGCATGTGATGTAGCTGCTGAAGGTATGTACTTTCTTTTCTGGGTGTTTCATATTAGTTTTGTGTTGATCATTTCCCTTCTCTTCAATTTATCTTTCTTTTTTAAGATAAAAAATGGAAAGAGAAGAGGTTATTCACAGTTCCTAATGCTAACTGCAACAAATGATACCATTTTGCTTTCAATCATAGTATCCAAAATAAAGGGCCCATTTGGTGTGCGGGAATAGGGGTTTGGAATCGGAATTGGAATAGGCCATTCCTTTTCTAGCTGTTTGGTTGGGTGGAATTGGAATCCCCTTCCCATATTCTCCCATTTGAGGGAATGGTCATTCCCTCCCCTTCCCTTGGGAATGAAATCCCATTCCAGTTTATTCCAATTCCCATTCCGATTCCTGTCTGAAGCAAACAGACTATGGGAATAGATCATTCCGATTCCAAAGGATTTTGATTCCGATAATTGAAAGCATAAAACAGGAGCTGAACATTACATTCAATTGGGTAAGGACTGCAAATGGGATGGCTGATACTCTAGCAAAAGAAGGGATAAATAGGCAACAATTGTTTTGGGCGCAATTGTAACATTTGTACCTTGTGGGAATTGATCAGACTTACTGTAATTTCAAAATTTAGTACACTTTAATAAAATTCTCAATTCTGCTGATTAAAAAAACAGATTTTGATTCCGATTCCAACTGCAAAACAAATGGACCCTCAGCATCTATGGGAAGTTTTTCATAATGGTAATTATTTGACTGCTATTTTCATACTTTTGGACTTCCAGGAGTAGTGCAAGATGTAAACATAAAAGTTGCAAGCCATTCCCTTTGTTTGATTGACTTTTAAAAGCTTAGAGCCTGTTTGGTTTGCCAGAATAGGGGTCTGGAATCAGAATCAGAATGGGCCATTCCAATTCCAACTTTTTGGTTGGGCGGAATCGGAATCCCATTCCCATTCCTGGTGGAATGGCATTCCCCCATTTGAGAGAATGGTCATTCCCTTCCCCTCCTTTGGGAATGAAATCCCATTCCAGCTGATTCAAATTCCAATCCCGATTCCTGTTTGAACTAAACAGACTATGGGAATAGACCATTCCGATTCTGATTCTCGAAGGATTTCAATTCCGATTCCAACTGCGAACCAAATGGACCCTTAGTATTCTCTTAGAATGGTACAGTCAAATGGCCAAAATACAAGAGGTAAGATTGTGGGTTGACAGCAAAAGGAAAATTTTACACCCTCAAGCCCCAAGCTTATGATGGCTTAACTGAGTAGGTGAAATAAACAGCATAACATTAACCATTTTATTTTATTGACTATTCATTCTTGAATTTATATCACAAGCATTCCTGCTCAATCAGAGAGAATTCTTTGTGTACACTGCCATTCCTCAAGACTCAAATGTGATACTCATCTTTTGTTAAATTAAGGAACTTCACCTTCTAGAGAGATCCTACCTGAAAGGGTCAAATACTGATGTAAACAGAGGGTTTGTGAGCTTGATTCATAATCATTCATTGAGAATGTGTTGTATTGAACAAGTGTGTTGACATCTTAGCTCTCAAACATTTTTCAGGAAATGACAAATGGGCAATCACGTTCAAGCAGATTCAATGGGATGCAAAAAAAATAATATTAATAAGTGGAGAATGTTTCATGAAAAATGAAAGTTTTATGATCTTAGAATAAAGTAGGAGTTACACACATGATGGCATTCACTTTTCATATGCTCAAATGAGCATAAGAGTGAGAAAGACCCAGAAAAACTGAATTATGGGAATTGTCATGATGTTACAAAGGATGGTAGAGTACATTTGCATCATACCTAGCTTTGAAAAGATCCTTTTTCTTTGTAAACAGTTTCTGAAGACCATGGTCACCTGAAATCATGAATAGAATTTAGCTGTTATTTAACAAGGAAAATATACAATTATATTATATTTTTTCAATTCATGTTTTAGTCCATAAAACTCATTCAATAACTAATTTTCAACACACATTCACATGTGGTATAGTTATGTTTATCCTGATTTCCTTTGTAGGTATTTGTATATCTCTTGTTTTATATTTAATTTTTATGCCAATTTTATAGAAATTTACTATATTAAAATCAAACAGGATCTCCAGATACGTAAGCAAAACGAATTCAAATGTATGCTTTACATATCTATCAGATATCAAATTCGGATCTCTCAGATTCTTATCAGATCATATCAGATTCAGATATACCCCTGTATGAGTTCAATTAAATCTGTTTGCAACCCTAAGACAGTCATTAGGGAACTATCTTGCTTTGCATACAATAATCAGCCATCAGTAAACATTGAAAAGCTCAATTACGAATTTGATTTACATAATAATCATTTTCGTTTTATTTGTGCTCTCAGGTTGTAGGCATGAACTTTGTGTAAGATGTGCACTCTATCTCTGCTCAACAAGCAATATTCCATCTGAAATGGCTGGCCCACCTGGGTCCATTCCATGCCCTCTCTGCAGACATAGCATAATCTCTTTCAATAAATTGCCTGGTTCACCAGAAAAGGAACTCAAACTACATCTATCTCTTGGCCTCTGTACCCCATGCATGCTTCACCATCATGATCCAGACACCCCAACAGCAACTTGTAAATCAGAGATCCGCAAGAACCGTGTTGCTGCAGTTTCTTCAGATCTTCTCTGCTCTGTCTCTTGTAGCCCATTCCATTCAGTTGCAATCCCCTTGTGCACGTGCAATGATGAGTCGTGCCCATCTCTTGAACTGCAAGAGAGAGAAATGCAAGGTGTATCTTCTGACTCACATGGTACATCAGTGGAGCAGGATAAACTAGAAGGGCCGAGACTTGAGAGAGTTAGTTGTTCAAGGCTTTTTTGGAACAGAAGAAGTTGCCACAGGGAACATCAATGCAACTCAGAAATAAATGCATGAATGATTTTATACCAGATGGTCCTGTTCTTTGAAGATGGAAAGTTTTAATGAAAAATGTATGCACAGTTCAGAGTTAGACAGTACTCTGCCCAGTCATAGAGAATGATTGTTAGTTTATGTTTGCTTCGGTCTTTGATTACACTTCACTGACAACCCTGGGATCCCATCAGATTTCCAGTTTTAACTAGATTCAGAGTAAGTTAACAGATTTAAGGACTGGTATGTGTAATATTTTTATGTTTTGATTTATTAGTTTATTTAGTGTAATAGAAAGGTCAGAGATTATGGATCAAGAAAAAAAGGTCAGAGAAGGCAAATGGTTTTCATTTAGAATTTGATCAGTTAATACTAGTTTCAATTGATGCTTTCTGAGTTGTGTTGTTTACATTTGTTTCTGTTTAGTTATACTCTATAACAGAATCTCTTTGGATGCCTAGTGTCATAGACTCGTTATTTTTATTTAAATGTGTCATAGTTATACTCTAAACTTAGACTTAAAATGTCTGAAATCTGAGGCTTGTTGCCATGGTAAAATAGCAGATATTACCATCTAATTACTACGTGTCATGTATGATGTACAAACCAGACTGGCAACTCTAGTTGATTGTTTTTTCTAAATCTAAAGAAAAAAAAAAGAACAATATCCCTTAAAGAAACCTTTCCCCATTTTCTGTAACAGGTAGCTCCAACAGACATTGAGTAGAGCTGGAGGGATAGTCAGATAGATGGTCTACCTATTAGCATTAGATTGTGCACAATCTTGCATTTGTTCCCTTCCCTCTTTTCCTCTCAGTGTCGATCATTGGCTAGGCCCACGGACGGGACCAGAGACACCAAATCATTATTAAGGCTGCATTTGGAAACAATGCAAATGGAGTGTAAATTCTGGTTCAGGGTAAATTAAATTCTGGTTCACATTTGCTTGCGTTTGACAACATTACATTTATGCATTGACAAATGATAAAAAACACATTTTTGGATGCATGTTTACATTGATAATAAGATGTAAAAGTATATCAATAAAAAAGAAGTAAATTTGCATTCAAGTGGCTTTTGATAAAAAAAGGCATATGTTTTACTGGAATTCATGTTTATATCCATTATGGCTAAAAGTCTCTTTGGTAAGAAGTTAAATTTGTCAGTGCAAAACGAATCCAACTTTGCAATTTATATGAATCATTTTATACTCTACATATTTGCATTCACACTTATTTGCATCATTTCCAAACACAGCATAAGGAGTAGCTCAATCCCTACAAGATCCAAAATAAATACAGAAATAAAGAAAGAAAAAAAAATTGATGAACATTTCACATAACATAAAAAAAATAAGAAAAAAAAACAACTTAAAATTGTTGAAAGTAATACTGGCTGATAGAGGGGAGAATGAATCATATGTGATGGGACAGGTGTCTATCCCTGAATGGGGAGGACACAGAAAGTGTATACAGAAGGGAAGACAGAGGATCCTTGTTCCCACGAAGCAACCACACAATGATGGGCCCACCCCTGTAGGGCTGGGTTATGGGCCAAATATGCACTGTGACTATTTGATATTTGTCATTGTGATAGATTGTTTCGTTCTGTTAAAAATCAAAACGACACTGTCGTCGTTGATGCCTGGTACCACCACCCTTCATCCATCAAAATCAGATCGTCCAGATAGAATTAACTGCTTCACCCCTTATTAACCAACACAAGGTTGCTGCCAGGGGAACCGTTTTGATAACAGCTTAAGTGTCTGAACTCAAAAGCTTATTGCCTTTTTTCTTTTTTCTTTTGTCAAAAAGTTCTGAACGATTGTTAGCTAATCCCTAGAGCTGAAATTGGGTTGATTATCATACCCTTTAATGTTTTATTATTTTATTTTTAAATCATTTAAGTTCATCAACTTCAGCTGTTACCAAAGTACCTATTCTCCTTTCAACCATTTGACCTCATTTATTTTTGCTTGGCCAAAAATAGGGGTTTACCCCAAACTCCCATTTACTTTTCTAACATTTTCTTAAACTTATCTTGACTTTTTCATACCTCCACAAAGGCATACTTTAGGATTTTATTTTTTTATTTTTTAATTACAAATTACACGTTACAACGGAAATAAGGGGTGGGAACGGAGCAAGGAGCACATGAGGTCCACTGATCTTACCATTAAGAGTTTGCAGTTACATGGATTTGATCCCACACTTCCATTTCAGAAGGACAGAGTGACTAGGGTCATCAGCTTCGTATTTTTATTTTTTAATGACAAAACTGAACTTTGACCAACCAATCTATTTTATTAAACTAATTTTTACATGACAAAAAATACCACTTTCTCCCTTATTTTATTATGTTCCCTCATCTCACAATCCCCCAACAATTCAATTTGATTGAATGTATGGGCCTGTTTTTTTTTTTAATCTTGCAAAGACAGTAGGTAGCTTTTTTATGACAATTTTCTAACAGGGGGTTTTTAGGGAGGTGTATAAAGTGGAGGGGTGTTTTTTCAAAAAATGAAAGAAAAAATGGAGGGATGTTTCAAATAATAGCCAAAAAGAAAATAAAAGAAAAAAAATCCACATTAATTGAGTTCAAATCTGCACAGAATGGGCCCCAAAAACGTTCAACGGCGCATCCCAATGTAAATTGGGAACATTTTTAGAACGCATGTGGAACATTTTGACGCATTTTTATAGAATGGAGAAATTGAGATCTATTCTTTACACACGGCGCCTCACAACGATCTCACGAACACATCCCAAACATCTCCCGTAAATAATTACACATAAGTGCGGGAGAGCAGATCCTGCCTCGGGGTGTGTGGGGGGGGGGGAGGGGGCAAGATGTGAACTCACATAATCACATTAATTATATATGGAAACAAAACCCAAGTACATAGTACACCAGCCAGTACAGTACAGTACACTGCAATACATGCTACTTCAAGGGCTCAAACCAAACCGATACAGTGTTACACAGGCTTATGATGTATCCCTGGATTTCCACGTGGCAGTACGTGGGAAGCTCTGATAGCATCGTATCTGATTACGACTGGTGGGAAACTGGGACCGATACCCATGACGTAAACAATTAAACAAAGTAGTGATTACTGATTACTATATATATAATATATATATATATATATAATATATATCAACCTACGTTACGACTTACGACCAAACACAAGCCAACAAACTCACAGAGAAGAGAAATGAAGTAGTAGTGCTGACTGCTGACACTCGTGAAGAAGAATCACTTTGTCCTAATAGACTCTCTCACACCAACTATACTCTCTTTAGGCTTAGGCATCTCTTCTTCTTCATCGTCGTCTAGCTGCAGTTTCTCTCTGTGCGTTGAAGTAAACCGCAGCTACCGGGAGCCCTAGACCATTCTCTTCCGAGAACTTCCTTGTGTTGAAGTGGTCTCTTGAAGCCGGAGGCTTCACTGTTTGCCTCCCCCTCTGCTTGAATAGAATGAAGACAAACCTGTGGATGCCGATAACTGGCTTCGGGGTCTCATACTCCACGATTTCTCTGCCTGTGATCAAGACGGATTCCATATATATATATATATATATATATATGAAGAAGAAATAAATCAATATAGAAGACTTTTCAGGGAGAGAGACCCACTCACCAAAGGATGAATCGGTTGTGCCAGGAATATCCGTAACAATCCTGAAGGTTAAAGAGTTGCAGATATTATTTGCTCCATAATTAGAGATGCAGCTATTAAAAGAGGTTTCACCAAAAAAAAATGGAAAGGGGATCCGGAGTAGGATTTTCAGTGCAAAATATATACAAACCAGTGAAGGTGTTCTCTCAAGTATGGACCACTGGGGCTTGGAGCATCTGGGTCTGTCATGATCTTCATCCAAGTTAACAAAAGAGAAAATTCAAAGCTAGAGTTAATGAGAGTGGTTATAATAATATAGCCAGACAAGGCCAAAACAATATTGGTAGAGCTGTGGTGATCATCAGGTGAGACTTACAAGTGTGTAGGCAGCCCTCAGATCTTCACCACCAATCTCGACTCGAGGTCTGGAGGTTATGACTGAAGGCATCAACTCATGCCCATTGCAGACTTGCTTATTGGAGTAGTAGGTCACAGTCATCTTCACGCTAGGAGTGAAGAAATCTACAACCTCACCTACAACTCTCCCTACAGTCAAGGGTTCCAAAATCCTTGCCATGACAGAAACAATGGCTAATACAATGATGACGATGAGATGGAGAGCTCTAGCTAGCTAGAGGGATTGGCCGACTGGGTAGTGGGTAGTGGCTCGATGTTGATGATGAATTGGATATGTGAAGCTTATATTATAACACAAGCCTTTTTATAAGCAGAAAGGATGAAAGGAACGTGGAGCTTGGCTGTGAAGCTTATATTATATTATCTGTAAATTCCAAAGTTCTGTACGTAGAATGAATGAAGGGGATGTCAACAACTTTTACGAAAGAGCAGCATGTTTGAAAGCTTTCAGACTCGTCAGCTGTGTCGGTGTCAAGCTAGATGGAATGAGCCACTACAGTGTATGGCTAATGGAGTAATGGAGTTTTCTTTTTATTTTTTGAATTTTTAATTTTGTTAGAACTGTCTCAAAGTTCCAACTGTTAACCATAAAATAATATTTGACTTCCGAGTTAGAGAGTATAATGCAATCATATCTGGGCTCGCTCAAAGACAGTGGAGAATACAACTTTTTGTTGTCATATGGGAATATATTAATATTGTTCCTCATGGGTTCAATAGTTAGAACCCAATACCAACTTAATTTATTAACCGATTAATAGATAAATACTGCCCCTATTATTCTTTTACTAATGTAATGTTCAAGGCCAGTTCTCTTTTTGGTAGTTATTTATCCAGGTAAATATAGTTAATTGGATGACTTTTTTATGAATAAATATATTTATTCATGTTCTTTTATTTCTCATGTTAACAAGGTAATGACCATTTTAGTCATAAAAATATATTATTAAGAAGTAATATTTTTGTCTGATTTAAATATTGGTAACTTTTTCCCTAGGTGGAAAAGTTATTTATCCACCTAAGAGATGGGTATCATTTATCCCGGTAAATGATACCTAGGAAAATAAACTTTTCTTAATTCCCATATAAATCTGAAAAAAGAATATGAAATTGTTAGTCAATAGGAACCAAAATCTCGTTGACCAACTTTTCTCCTTCTCAAAATCAAAAAAAAAAAAAAAAAACACACCCTCTAACAATCATCATCATTATCCATACCTTATCTCATCAATTATATGGGATCAATTACATAAATCCTATTTAGCTAATACATTGTATTTAAAACTAAATCCACTGTTAAATTGCAGATTATGAAATGGATCTAGATAATTATTAATTAATTAGCCCACTACTGTTTCAGAAAAAAGAAAATTTTTTTCTAGTACGCTCTAAACGAAAAGGAAAGATACGGTTGCCATGAGAGCCATGACAGTAGGAATCTAGCATTTCTTTTTTTTTTTTGGAAATTAAAAAAGAAGAAAAAACAAAATAAAACTAGCCTAATTCTCGAAGAATCAAAGGGGAGCCAATTGGACGCAATTGTTGGGCTGGTGATGAGCCCCCTTTTCGGTCTATTGAGACACGTGTTGATTTATATATGGCATCTGCCATTTCATGTTCCAAGTGTTTGCGACACGTACGTCTTTGTTAATTGGTCCTTCTTGAGAGTTGAGACTAATGAAAGAATAATAGAATTCAACAGCCAAAATCTCGATTCTTACTTTATTCCTTTTGTATCAATAGTTATATATTCTCCATCTCTATTCTCTAATGTTGCTCCCTCAACCATCAATTTATAAGATAAAGATCGAAACCACCAGAAAATCAAATTTATAACAAGGACAAAGCTAAAAGAAGAGCCTTGAAATTCATTTCTTTTGGTCAATTCAGTCGACGTCGAGTTGATCATAAGGCATCTCTTGTGAAGGGCAAGGGTTTGAACCAGGGAAAGGCAAATTCTATACTTTGTGTGCTGATGGGTCGGATGAATTTATACAAAAAACCCTAAATCTTAAACCCTGAACCACGTACCCTAAAGCCTTAAAATCCATAAACTTTAACTAAAAAATGCACTTCGTCATATACAAATTCCTCCTATTGGGTAGAGCCAATAATTTCTCCATTGCTCTTACAATTGCTTTAATATAATTGTGCATTTGATTTGGGCTGCTGACCACTTAAGTTTGAATATTTGTGCTAACTTGTTGGTTAGATATTAGGGTTAGGACATTATAGCATGAGATTCGGGTAGATTTGACCAAAAGGGACCTACTTTACATATTTACATTTATACTCCTCCCAAACTCCCAAACTGAGTCTTTATTGTCATGAAGGTTTTCTCACCTTGTGATTGGTTAGCCCTAAATATGTTTCTAGAGGATTCGGATCGGATTCCAAGCCCATACAAATGTAACCCAGCAGTTGTGTTCATGGCCCCACCCAGCAGCCACCCTTCTTCTTTTTCCCCTCAGGCTCAGACCTCACTCTCAACCCTGCTTAATTCTTGGTGGCCACCAATATTCTATCTGATCGAACCGATTGACACAGCCCACTTGGCTAGGGCCTAAACCTATAACGTAGGTCATCTTTGCAACACATGTGAAGCATCTTTGATGATTCCCTTCAAAATATTTATTGGTTTTCTCAATGGATTGTTTCAAGCCCCTATCTATGATACAGTATCTTCTTGAATTGTAAGGGTTACGGGGAAACCCGAAACTCTAGGGATTGAGGACAGAGTAAGGATTGTATTTCTCTACCTTGCCCTAATATAGACTCGAATTCGTCTTAATTATATTACATTACATAATATAATATAGTTTTAGATATATTTAAAAAATAAATAAATGAATAAATAAATTTGTAAATATGCAAGTAGGAATGACCACGACAGTGCAGGGCAAACTTGAGGATCCCCGTTTTCTAGCCCCAGTGGGGTTTGAGGCGAGGCAAGGGACACGGTGTGCAAAACCTGCCCCACCCCGCCCCATTGTCATTCTTAAAAATACTTGTCACAGTTTCAAACTATACAAAATCATAAAAGTTTCCCTTAGGCTCAATTTGAAAAATACAAATACATAGAAAATAAAACAAAATATAAAGTTTGACATTCTACGTTGTACTGCAAATTTACTATGGTAGTACAAATGATTTAGATGCAAATTCTAATTTGTTTTTTTTTATTTTAAATTTTACCTTCTTTTTTATTTGATTATGGTATGAATGAATTAAAATAAGACTTGAACAAAAATAAATAAAACCTAAAACAAAACTATTTTCATTTGCACTCCAATGCATTTGTATTAATACAAATATAATCGAGTTACATCTAAACATAGGATTTTTGGTTTGCCAAATTGGAGAGAAGTCACTGGATCCTCAGTCTATATCCAGAAATAGTGAAGCTAAGATGGACCTGGGGCCCCAGCAGGGAGTACGAGATTCTGATAACTTTTGTCAGCTCAACCTTATAATGCTGTCCTCCTCAGCCTTGTTTGTTACATGCTTATTGGCTCCACGAAGAAATCCAATGTTGCCCCGTTCCAACTTCAAGCTCAAATCGAATAAAAATAAAAAATCCAAAATGAAAAAAAAAAAAAAAAACTTCAAACCAAGGTTTTTAAAATCGATTCGGACAACGAATCGATCAGGGTCTAGTTCTCAGGTCGAATAGTTTGACTCTTTAAACCAAAAAGATAATTCAAAAATAAATAAATAAAAATGATCAAAACCAATGAATAGTTGGAACAGTTCAATCGCCCGAATCAACGGTTTATTAATTAAATCAATATTTTTTTGATAAAAAATTCAATTTTAAGAAAAACCGGAACTGATCACTTGACCGATTCTTAATTTTTTTATCCAACCATTCGATCTCATCCGATTTTAAAAACCATGCTTCAAACTTCAAACTGAACGAACGCTCAACGCTAGCTTATGACCAGAAGCTTTTATGCCTTGTTGCCTCCCTCTATGCGATATGCCCCAGAAAAGCTAGTAACTTGGTACCATAAAAGCATTATATTTGATATATCTGCAACCGACCAAAACCAATACATATTTCGGGTCGGAGCTGCATTGGATTGGAACGTAATTGTAAGTTGCAAGTTGCAACCCTTGTCGAAAGCAGCAAATCTGATGCATTTTGAGTGAGGCTGTCAATGGGTCGGTTTGGACTTCTCAAATCGAACCTAACCAATTATGTCGGTTCTGATTTTAAGATTTTGTCTGTCGGTTTTTGTTTTTTTTTTCAATTTGATTATTTTTATTAAATATATATAATATTTTCTTCATATTATTATAATTTTTATCTGTGTTTTTGAACCACTGCTGACCTGAATGACCGAATTTTTTCGGCCCAAGAAATCGGTTCCGTTTCACCCTTAATCTGATCCTTAGCCAAAAACCATTGATTTGGTTAGTGACCTATGACCTAGGTGGTCAAACCGTTGATATGTTCGACCCGCTCAACGGTTTTTAGCTGTTTTTCATTTTTATTAAATTAGAACGGGCCATCCGTTCAAACCGGACAGTTAAACCATCAACTTGGAAACTAGTGGCCAAAACGGTTTCGGTTATGAATCGGTTTTTAAAACCTTGATTTTTATTATACTTCATGTCTAAAATGGTAAATTTGATAAATAATATATATGATAATATTTGTTAAAATTGTTTAGTAAATTAGCATATAAAAATTTAGCATTTTACTATCATTTTCATTGAGATTATATTATCAAATTTTACATTTTAAGTTAGTATTCAAATAAATAAATATTATTTTCAAAATAGTCAGGTCTATTGAGTAAGACCCTATAGGACCCAATAACTATTAATAAAGACAGTTCTAAGCGTGTTCTAATTCTACCTAGAATTGCCCAAACCTAACCACCCATTGATAAAGAAGGTTTAGCAAAGCACTTTAGCTGTTCTTGTGGAAGTGAATTAGGGGTAGCAATAAGTCAAGCTTTTCACAAACTGTTCGAGTCCAATTCATTGGCTCAATTATTAAACAAGTCGAGTTCGAGCCTACTAGAGCTTGGCTCGTGAGGCTCGCAAGCCGACTCGAATATATATATATAATAAAATTATAGAAAATAATATATAATAAAATTATTATAATTCTTAATTTTTTAAATATCAAATAAAAAATATTTGATATATAATTTTTTATTTTATAAAACATTTTTTCTCAAAATCAAACTCGAGCCAAACCAAGTTCGAGCTTATAAATTTTTGACTCAAACCGAATTCGAGCTCAAGATTCTAGCTCGAACCGAGCTCAACCCTAATAATATTCGGCTTGGCTCGGCTCTAATCCACCCCTTTTGGAACCAAGAAGGTTTAACGCTTTAGCTGAACCAATAATAAGGTTTTAACGTCAGTATTTAAATATGGGGCCCACATTTTTATACCGGGGCCCATAAATTTATTATGGGGATGAAACCTCATCGTTGGCGTTCAGCCCGAAAGCTAATCCAAATTCCCCATTGACAGCTAAAGCATTCATTGCATAAGAAATCATTGAACCATAATGATATATTTTCTTCAAGAACCCAGGTTTACAATCACTAGAGAGATTCTGAAAACCACTACAATAGGGCTGGAGCTGTCAACGGGTCGGGTCTGGTTCAGGACAGCATGACCAGTCCTGAACCGATTATTACCGAATTAGTTTTTAATGACTCAATTTATCTTTGTAGACATAAAACATAACAAAAATTATAAAGAGAAGCGGGAGAACTTCGTATATCGTTAATTACACAATTGGTTTGAAACACCAAAAATGGATCATGATGGCCCGACCTCGCCATCATTGTGCGTGGTCATAGTGACACGTGGTCATAGTGACACGTGGTCTTCACAGTTCGATCAGATCGAACTTGCCAAGGACATATTGGACAGTCTAAGGACAATGTATGAGGAGCAGAACCGTTCTACTCGACAGAAGGTCCTGAAATTGTTCATGACC
>NW_010729201.1:1486913-1500022 GCF_000365185.1 Nelumbo nucifera
CCCCCCCCCCGGGTCCTAGTGCTGACTACCCACGTAATTAAATAAGCCACTCAACAACGTGTGTGGGACCATGTATAAGGTTTTAAAAATCAGATCAGATACGGAACTGTTTTAAGACCGGTTTTCGGGTCAAACAATCCGATCGTCCAATTCAAATGGATGGTCCGTTCTGATTTTAAAAAATAAAAAATTAACAAAATAATTATCAGGATCAACAGGTCGATGATTCAATGGTTTGACCACCCAGGTCAGTAGGTTGCTGACCAAATGGACAGTTTCTAACATGGTAACATTTGACCATGATGGTCTAGCTACGCCCATGCTACAATGAATCAATGTTGGTGTTTTGGACGCACACACAAAGTATGGACACGATAAAGTATTGGTTTTTGACATAGCTGACGCACAAAATACAAGGAATTAGAGACCAGAAAATCCACATTTCCAGAGCGTAATATCCTTTCCCCCCAATGTTTCTTCTTGGAATAAGTTGACACAAGAAACATTAAGAATAAGGGTCCACCAATGATACTTTGACCTTTGTTTGTACATTGGGAGAAAGATGAAAGATGATGTAGGGATAAATATATTAAGCCGTTCAATGAACACTTGATAAATATTCTAACAATTTTTAAAAATGGCTTTTATTTTTTTTTTAAAGGTAAAGTGAGGGTATTTTAAGGAACACGTGTTAAAAAAATGTCCAAGTACACATTTACAACTTTGTGCTTACCTGATCCGGATTGGAAAAACAGGTTTGTTTAGTTAGTGTGGACAAGGTGAGTTTAAGGACAAAATAAAAATTTGCAGGTGTTGCTTTTAGGCCCAACAAGGTTGAAAAATCCTTCTAGGGACATACTATTATGAACTATTTGCCATTGATGAGAAAATATTGGAATCTAGCAGCTGTAAATAAACATAGCAGAAACATCATACCCACCAATAAGACAAGGTTTTATTCCATAAAACGCTGTTAGCAGTGAGAACTTTAAGCTCGTTCTCAATGTACACAACCCTAGATGATCAGGTTTGGTGCAATGCTAAGATGATGACGACATCTTCTATAATCAACTTTATTGAAAGACCTCTGAATATATAGACTGGTAAGAGGTGCAAGAATCTATGATTCTAATAAGTAGAAAAATAACTAAGGCCATGTTTGGTTTGCGGGAATAGGGTCTGGAATTGAAATTGGAATGGACTATTCTGATTCCAACTATTTGGTTGGGTGGAATCAGAATTCCATTCCAGGAATGGCCATTCCCTACCCCTCCCTTGGGATGAAATTTCATTCCTGTTGGTTTCAATTCTCATTTCATTTTTGTCTAAACCAAACAGACTATGGGAATAAACCATTCCAATTCCGACTCCAAAAGATTTTGATTCCAATTTTGATTTCGATTCCAACTATAAACCAAACGGACCCTAAAACCAGTAAAAACTCCTTTTGGGTAGAAGATAAAACAGAAAGGTAAGTTTCCTTGTAGAATGTTTCATATGGTCTCAAGTCATGAGGAGACGACCTGTTCAATAAGAATGGCATTCATCCTTCTTCGATCTAGACTTGACATCTGATGGAGGGTGATTTGGCCCGACTTTGTAGTTCAGGTACACGTGGGCGTGACCTTACTCAAACAGTGACTCAGCATGACAGCACAACGGACATGAGCACAACTCGGAGGGAAAATCCCACCGAGTTCAGCACGGCAACTCGGTAGACAAACTACTCGCCGAAAGCCGCCTTGCCCACACCTCTTCCCCGGGGTTAAGGCACTTCGGGGGGTCCCGAGGTCGGGGCACCCTGACCCCCTTTGAGGCCCAAGCTCCTCCCAATGGACCTCGGGTCACTCCCAAGTAAGAACGCACTGATTCTTCTCCGGACGCCCCAAGGCACAAAGACCTCGGGTCGGCTAGCTTGGCATAACTGGCTACAGGCAGCCCATCACTCAAAGGACAGCCCAGTTTAGGGTAATTCGCAGGAGAACAGTTCGGTATACCATAAGAGGGCTTCCTGCCCGACCGCCGTACCCGACAAACCTGTGGACAGCAGGCATGTCCCCCTCGCCGCGCCTGCCACCTTTAGAAAGGCATCTCACACCTGACAGACACATACCCTACACGACGGCCCTGCGCGTGCCACCTCAGCCCTGCCTGTAACGACTGTGGCAGACTGACAGTGGCGGTTATACCTGCCCTGTCAGAGGTCAGAGGGCCTGAAGCAACGGAATTCAGTTATAAGGGGCTTATTCTCAAGGAACAAGGTATCTTCGAATCATCTGCGTAACCTGCACTCTTAGCCTTCGTTCTCCTTTCGCTTCTTGCACTCAATACTAACTTAAGCATCGGAGCGTTCCTGCCAGGAAACCCCCCGAGAGTTCTTCCTCTTTCCTCTCATCTCAAGTACCTCTCAGGAGCCACGCGAGCGCCAGCTAGGAGTGACCGGATTGCGCTACATCATTTGGCGTCGTCTGTGGGAAACGCTTCAAAAGGCCTTTCTCTCTAAACTTTCTGAGCTCTTTTCTTCCTCGAAACAATCCAACACTCATGGCTTCCTCCAGCAACGTCAGACGAAGCACGGAAATGGATAACTCCAGGGAACAACCCCAGCTTCCTACTGTCTGTATCGGACAGTTCACCGTCCCCCTCTCGGCGGACGGAATCCCCAGCTTGAATGTGCCTCTCACAGTGGCACCTGTCATCGCCCCACTCCCTGCTACAATCGGAGCGACGTTCACCGAACCCTTGGTCATGCCCCCAGCGGCCAGCTCAAATCAACTGGAGGACTTGATGCAGTGCATGCGGGCCATGCAGGCCCAAATGCAACAGTTCCAACAACTTCAACTCTATCAACAACACGTATTGCATCAGGTGTCCCAGTATCAGTATCAGCAGTAGTTCCCCCAGCCGCCTCAACCTCAACTTCAGCAGCCGCAATTCCCGCCTCAGCACCCAGCCTCGCAGCACGCTAAGTCTCGCCGCCAGGACGAGCGCCCCTCTGGCCAAGGAGAGGCCCCCCAAAACCTCCCAAAAAACCAGGCCTCCCCCCACAGTAGACGAGAGAGACCGGCTACCCCGATCTCACCGCGGGCGGACAGGTCGGGAGGACCCTAGCTCGCCAGGTCTACATCACCTCGGCAGTTGAAGTTTGAAACCCCGCTTCTTGAGAACCGGTTCGAGATCTTGGCGACAGACTCCAAGCAGGACCCATCTGTTCGCAGCCGTCACCAGCAGACCGGGATACTCCCCGCACAGACCATTCCGGACAGCACAGAGGTGAGCAGCACGAACGTCGAGCCCACCAAGAAGCAGAGACGCTATCGCCGGGCTCGCCGATCTGTCACCCGCGATTTGCCCGGGCTCATGGGCAAAGAAGAGGTAAGCTCGGTCGAAGTCAAAGCTCCCCTCCTCTCGGTTCCATCCCCCCTGTCTTCTGAACTCCTGGTAGTCCCAATGCCCAAAGACTTCAAGCTCCCCCCTCTTGACAAGTATGATGGGTCGTTTGACCCAAATGACCACGTAAATGCCTTTCAGTCACAGATGCACCTGGCGCGAGCCAGTGAGTTGTGCATGTGTGTGGCCTTCTCCACTACTTTTAGGGGAGCAGCCCGCACGTGGTACCGGAACTTGGCACCCGGGTTGATAAGAAGTTGACGTAGTTCGCACAAACCTTCACGTCCCACTTCGTTACTAGCAAGCGGTGTCCGCGAACTGAAGAAAGTCTCCTCAGCATAGTACAGAGAGGGAGAATCCATCTGAAGCTATATCAAGCGGTTCAACGATGCCTGTATGCAGATACCGCGCTTGGACCCCGCCGTACGCCTTGCAGCAACTAAGAAGGGCGTGGCGCACAAAGAGTTTAAATGGCACATGGTCGTCAACCAACCAACGACCATAATCGAGTTCCTAAAACTTGCGGACAGGTTCATAGCCACCGAAGAGGAGATCAACCAAAAGGGCGAGAGCACGCCCGAAAAAAGAAAGAGGGAAGGAGAGCTCTCCAGTCAAGGAGACAGCCGAAAGAAAAAGGACACAGCTCGGGGGGCAAGGCCAGGTCAATTATTCCAACCTCCTATAGCGGACCGAGCCGATTACACACCACTGAACGCGAAGCGGGCTGAAATCTTGATGGCGATCAAGGATGCCCCGTACATGAAGTGGCCACCCCGTCTGAGGGGGAATTCCAATGAAAGGAATAAGAATCTGTATTGCAGTTTTCACAAAGATCATGGTCACAGTACCGAGAGTTGTAAGAACCTCTGTGACGAGATAGAGGAGCTCATCCATCGCGGATATTTAAGAAACTTTGTACGAAATAATAATAATAGTAATAAAACAGGTCGGCAAGGGGAGCACGGTAAGGATGCTCCCGAGTCCAACAGCAGGCCGGCCAAACAGCCGTAGAGGCAGCCTCCGGAGGAGAGGCCAGTCCGGGAAACCATCCACATGATAGTGGGAGGTTCAATCATCGCGGGTTGCACTTCAACAGCAGCTCGGACTTCGGTTCGTGAAGCCACCCGGGAGGAGCAGAACCCCCCAAAGCGGTCAAGGACAGAAGAGCCAATTTTCTTCACAGAAGATGATGCGCGAGGAGCCCACTACCCCCACGACGACACGCTTATAATAAAGCTAAGAATCAACGACTTTGAGGTCAAGCGTGTACTCGTCGACTCAGGCAACTCAGCCGACATCCTCTTCAAAGCTGCGTTTGACCAGCTCCAGTTGCAGAGAAGCGACCTGAAGCCCGCAGACACTCCTTTGGTAGGCTTCAGCGGMGAAGAAGTCCGGCCCCTTGGGAAAATAATAGTACCTGTGGAAGTTGACATGTGGATTTGCGTGGTCAGATTCAAGCACAACTTCTTGGTGGTCGCGACCCCCTCCCCCTACAACGCCATAGTAGGTCGACCAATCACCCATGTCCTACGGGTGGTGGTCTCCACTTACCATTTGGCTATGAAGTTCCCAATCGACTTCGGTGTGGGAGTAGCGTGGGGCGACCAGCTCGAGTCCCGTAATTGCTACGTCGCCGCCCTGAAGGGAAAAACCAAGGTAGCCGATGTCCTCGAGCTAGAGCGGCCTATGGAGCAAGGCAAAGAACGAGCCGCGCCAATAGAAGAAACAGTCACAATTCCGACCTCAGCAGCGGACCCAGCTCAAACGCTTAAGATCGGCGCTTCCGTCCAAGAACCTTTATGATCAGAACTGGTAAGTTTCTTACTTCAAAATTTAGATATTTTTGCGTGGTCTGCGACAGAGATGCCTGGTATAGACCCCGAACTCATAACTCACAAACTGAACACTAATCCTGTAGTTAGGCCCGTTAGACAGAAGAAACGCAACCTAGCCCTGGAGTGGTGGAAAGCGGTTGACAAGGAGGTCGAAAAGCTCCTCGCAGCTGACTTCATAAGAGAAGTCCACTACCCGAGCTGGGTAGCCAACCCCGTCCTGGTAAAGAAGGCCAACGGCAAGCGGCGCATGTGCGTCGACTACACCGACCTGAACCGGGCTTGCCCAAAAGACTGCTTCTCGCTCCTAGAATCGACCGCTTGGTGGACGCAACCTCGGGGCACGAGTTGCTAAGTTTCTTGGATGCCTATTCAGGCTATAACCAAATCAAGATGGACCCGACGGACGAAGAAAATATTGCCTTCATCACGGAATTCGGCCTATACTGTTACAAGGTTATGCCCTTCGGGTTGAAAAACGCAGGGGCAACCTTTCAAAGGCTTGTAAATAAGTTGTTTGCRCCGTTRATCGGCAGAAAAGTAGAATGYTATGTAAACGACATGGTCGTCAAAACTCAATTCTCACATGAATTAATACAAGATTTGCATCGTTAACCAGCGCGACATCGAAGCCAACCCAAATATGATTAAGGCCATTATAGATATGAGGCCACTCCGGAAGCTGAAGGAGGTTCAGAGGTTGAATGGCCGCATAGCCGCCCTGAGCCGCTTCATGTCTAAATCGGCGGACCGCTGTCTGTCGTTCTTTAAGGCAATTAAGAGCAAAGGGTTCGAATGGACCCAAGACTGCCAGCTCGCGTTCGACGAGCTCAAGAAATACCTCGCTAGTGTGCCGACCTTAACCCGGCCCGAGAAGGGCGATTTTTAGAACTGTACCTCTCGACGAGCGACGAAGTGGTCAGTTCGGTACTAATAAAGGAAGTAGGTCGGGTCCAACGACCCATCTATTATGTTAGTAAAGTATTGTAGGGAGTAGAAACGATATACCCGGAGATGGAAAAGCTAGCATACGCACTGATAATCGCAGCTCGGAAGCTCCGCTCATACTTCCAAGCTCATACTATTATCGTCCTCACCAACAAACCTCTGAGGCAAGTGTTGCTTAAACCCGAGGTCTCTGGTCGGTTGACGAAGTGGGCCGTTGAGCTCAGCGAGTACGACCTCCAGTACAAGCTGCGAACTGCCATTAAGGCCCAAGCTTTAGCAGATTTTATAGCCGAATGTACATTCAGCTCCGAAGTTCCCAAGCCGGTTGAGCACGAGGCTCCCAGCTCGGATGAGCCCGAAGCTCCCAGGCCGATCGAGTCCGAACCCCATGAAGTAGCAGCCAGTGTGGCATCTCTCCTAGCTCGGCCAATCGCGAGCTGGGATGAGGAGCCCTGGACCCTTCACGTAAATGGCTCCTCAAACCAATAGGGCAGCGGAGCCGGAATAGTTCTACACGACCCAAGCGGCATGAAACTGGAATACGCACTACGCTTCGAGTTCGCAGTGTCTAACAATGAAGCAGAGTACGAGGCGTTGATAGCTGGACTAGCCCTAGTCAGAGAAGTAAAAGCAAAGCACATTGTTATCTGCAGCGACTCCCAGCTTGTGGTTAACCAAGTCACCGGCGAGTATGAAGCTCGCAAGCCAACCATGATTGCCTACTTGACCAAGGTTAGAGAGGCCCTACTCGACTTCCAGTCACACTTCATCAGACAGTTATTTGGCTCGACCTTGTAGTTCAGGTACACGTGGGCGTGACCTTACTCAAACAGTGACAGCATGACAGCGCAACGGACGTGAGCACAACTCGGAGGGAAAATCCCGCCGAGTTCAGCACGGCAACTCGACAGGCAAACTACTCACCGAAAGCCACCTTGCCCGCACCTCCCCGGGGTTAAGGCACTTCAAGGGGTCCCGTGGTCGGGGCACCCTGACCCCTTTTGAGGCCCGAGCTCCTCTCAATGGACCTCAGGCCACTCCCAAGCAAGAACGCACCGATTCTTCTTCGGACGCCCCAAGGCACAAAGACCTCGGGTCGGCTAGCTCGGCATAACCGGCTACAGGCAGCCCGTCACTCAAAGGACAGCCCARTTCAAGGTAATTCGCAAGAGAACAGTTTGGTATACCATAGGAGGGCTTCCTGCCCAACCGTTGTACCCAACAAACCTGTGGACAACAGGCATGTCCCCCTCGCTGTGCCTACCACCTTTAGAAAGGCATCCCACACCTGACAGACACGTACCCTGCACGACGGCCCCGCACGTGCCACCTCAGCCCTGCCTGTAACGGCTGTGGCAGACAAACAATGGTGGTTATACCTACCCTGTCAGAAGTAAGAGGGCCTGAAGCAACGGAATTCAATTATAAGGGGCTTATTCTAAAGGAACAAAATATCTTCGAATCACCTGCGTAACCTACACTCTTAGCCTTCGTTCTCCTTTTGCTTCTTACACTCAATACTAACTTAAGCATCGGAGCGTTCCCGCCGAAAAACCCCCCGAGAGTTCTTCCTCTTTCCTCTCGTCTCAGGTACCTCTCACGAACCACGCAAGCGCCAGATAGGAGTGACCGGATTGCACTACATCAACATCTTTTGAGTTTTGACTGAAAAAAGAAACCACCACAACCAGAATTCCGAGGGGCTCCCATCAGGCGCGCTCCACAGCACTGATCTGATTTCCTGCCCACAACTCTCTACCCGCCTTAAATTGCAACCATACCCCCCTAAAAGGTGACAAATTTAATTCCATCCCCATACAGGTGTTAGAATCATTTTCCTTTGCCATCTTAAGACCTGCGTGTGTTCTTGTCATGCGGCATGCTATTGTCAATGTCATACATGTAGCTACTTATGCATGCACTCACACAAAATGATTGGTGGGATGCTTCCTTAATCCTTAATGAGCCATGACCATAACCGAGTATTCTTATGTCGTATATATCCAATTATCAAGGTTATATGAATTCCTTGGCCATTAGTCGCCATCCTTCCCATTGTGGAGGTGTGGGTTCAAACCCGCAAATGTCTAATTCTTTGCATGCTTAGATATAATATTATACTTTGGAAAAGGTTTTCTGTCTTAACTTGGCTGCCTATAAACCACCTCCCTTGTTCAAATTTGCCCAAGAGCCAACCATGTTTAATCATAAACATACAGAAACCAAGTAATCCTTAGGATAACAAATATGTCTAGATGGAAACAAGTCCAAACTGTAGTCAACACCTACTTATATGGCTTTAGCTGTTTCCCGAACCAAAGAAAGCTTAGCCAAGAGACCAGAGAGCTGAAGGAGTGAGCCAACTCCATCGCAGATTCTCATGTGAGCAAACCCAGTTTCCTGTAAGTACAAGCAGAAGAGGTATTGTTTGAAACGGTGGCAGAACCGCAGAATGTTGCAGAGAAATATATGACAAAATAAACATTTGACCGGCGATATATACAAACCTTCAAAAATTCCAATTTTAGATACTCAGCCATGTCGTAATTTTTTATTATCCGGAAAAGAGTTGTAATTATGTCAGTCGGGGAATAACCCAAATCATATAGTTGCTTCAGACCAGAACAGGCATCATCAAATTTCCCTTCAAGTATATTGCGCACCATATTCTTCACATGCAAAGGGTGAGGCTGGTCACAGACCTGCAAACCAATAAAATGTTAATTGGGAAGTTCCCCACGGTGCAAGTGTTGTCATCCAACAATGAGAGGTTAAAGATATTTCTAGTTCTTACCTTGAACACATTTTCTTGATTAACAAACCGGAAGCCACTATATGTAGCTTGCAAGTTGTTTAATGCTTGCCTCATGTCACCATCAGCCGTGAAAATGATGGCTTCAAGACCTTCAGGCACATAGGGAACCTTCAGTTGACACAGGAGCAGATGAAATTAATCATTTCATCATTTTGCTCAGACTAATATTTCTGCTGAGTACATGAAGAAAATAAAATCATAGAAATTTAATAAAAGAAACTGCACCGGCAATTTCCTTATAGACAACATGATAAGGTCCAGGTACAAAAACTCCTTTGTTAAAAGTCCATGCTCGATTTCAAAGGAAAGAAAAGGAGAAGAGAGGTTTCAACAGCACCTCACATGGTAGGAATTAAAAAAGAAAAGAAATTCATTTAGTAGTTAAACCATCAATTCATAAACCAAAAAGGAGAAAATATAAATAGGAGACAAAGGGCCCAATTGAGGAGGTGAGCATGCAAGAACTGCATTAAACCCAGACCATGAGGTGGAGAAAGACTCACAAGTCACAAGTTGTAATTGGGTGAACGATAAACAGGATTTTGGGTCCTCCGCAGCATCACCATACCATGAGAGGAGCAAGATCCTTAGCTAGAGGCCTGAATGCCTCATTCAGTTGGTGCTAAGGTTTGCAAATTCCATGACAGCTTCACTTTCTAGAGATGTAAACAAACAGGAATTGTATTGGGGACCATATCCCCTGGGGTATTATAATTCTGTATGGTAAGGGACCAAGCTTCAATTTGAGTTCAGCAGCCAATTGACTGGCTCTATTTAGTATTTATCTGCTTCTTTGGGATGGGTGGAAGCCTATTTTATTGCCTGTACTTTATCCTCATTTTCATTTTTTAATAAAACTCTGATTAGTTGCTAATCAAAACACTACTGATTATATTGAGGATAGGAGCTAGGCTAGCCCTAGGAATACAGAAGCATTTTATGCCATTGAATGATTGAACTAAAGAAAACCAGCCAAGAAAAACTGTCATTCAACTGGGCTAACAGTCAGCAGTTCTCGACATGGATTAAGATTTTGGCACATGCATCCTCCTGCCTTTGGTTAGTGTCTCCAACTTTCATGCAAATCCTTCATCAGTACCCTAATACAATTCAAAAGCTTGGAGGTGAATTTTCTGGTGAAAGAGATTTGGAGCAAACCTATCCCACCTAAAGTTCAAGCTTTCTATTGGGAAGTGTTCCTTGGAAAGATCAATACCTACTGCATGCTCCAAAAAAGAAGGCCCAATAAATGCCTGTCTTTTCATGTGCATATTACGCAAAGAAAGCGGTGAGACCATTCCCCTTTGTGTTTTTTTTTTTGATGAATTACCATTCCCCTTTGTGTTTGGGAGTACCTCTGCTCTCTCTTTGGTTGCAAGTTGGCTCCTCCTCGAAATGTGGTAAGTCTCTCTAGTCTAAGCTTCCTAAAGCAGCCTAAGAAGAGAGGGAGAATTATGTGGAGGGCAGTTAAAGCAGCGGTGGCAAGGACTGTATAAGAAGAAAGGAATGAGAGAATATTTAATGAGAAAAGCATATGCAAGTAAGAGATATTGGAGAATATAAAGATTAAAATTGTGCATTGGATAAAAACGTTGGAGTTCTTTCATATATTTTTAGTTGATGATATAATAAATGGGCTCAAGAGGCACTCATCCAAAGCAATACACAGAGTGATCACGGAACAGAAATCTCCAGCAAACAGCAGAATAAAGCTGAATTTTGATGGAAGTTTTATGGGTAATCCAGGTTCAGCAGGCATAGGAGTCTAGGGGGTGTGTTCAGATATTCTTTAGGCAAGGTGGTGGCTACATGCTTAGGACCAGTTGGAATTGGGAACTTGATGAGAGCTGAAGATTTGGCTCTGATGCAAGGATTAAGTTCAGATGGACATGGAAGAAGATTCTAAGCTAGTTATTTTATGGACAAGATGTAGTACTTCAGTTTCCTGAGTTTACAGGCATATATTTAGGAAGATAGAAAGCCTACCAAGGAAGACGGATGTCACATTCAATTGGGTTAGAAGGACAGAAAATGGGATGGCAGACTCATTAGCTAAATAGGGGGTTCACAGACAGCAATTGTTTTCGGCCAAAGTGCAATCCAATTTATGCCATGAAACATGGGTTGTTGGAATCTTCTAACATGCTTGTATTAAGTTTTGAACTAAATCAATTAAGAAAGTTTCTTCTTTACTGATCAAGAAAAGGAAATATGATGAAGCTGGGATTTAATAAGGGTATGTTATTATACCCCAAGTTAGCAAACGGAATAGAGATAGGAATAGATTTTCTTGGTAAACAATATAGGAATAGCTTTTCTTGGTAAACAATATAGGAATAGCTTTAAGTGAATTCAATTTCTAGAATTTTAACTTAAAAATGACTGGACAAACAAGTATAGTTATGGAAAACAGCGCATTCTGGACTTCTTGCATCAGTAGCAAGGCATAGGCTTAAGTAAAAGGGGTAAAGATTATTGGTAACCTGTGCTACATGCAGTAATGTGGGGAGTTTGGGATGAAAGAAATAAACGCCCCTTTGACAATAAATTCAGGCCCCTTGAAGAGTTAATTTCAGACATTACTTACCTTTGCAACCTCTGGCCTGTCAATTCAAATCTGTTCAAAGGACTCTCAGTCAATGACCTCAATAGAGATGCTCACCCCTTTCTGTTTCTCCCTCACCCTCATCAAATAACCTTGAGACAACCAGATTTTCTCAATGATGGAGTGGTGACCCTAAACTTCGATGGAAGTGCTTTTGGAAACTCTGGCTTAGCTGGAATTGGAGGCATAGTAAGGTGTTAAAAGCTGTTATTTGTGTAAGTATAGTACCGCAGGGGTGCTATTGTAATTCTACCCTTTTATTTTTTAGTTGCTGTCGCCCTAGTTTATATAACAAAAAGCTAGCGCCGCCAGCAACCTTTTGAGCTCTCACATCTTTCTCCTTTCTTCTCCTCTCTCTCTTCTTTCTTCCTCTCTTCTTCTCTCCTGCATCACAGCACTGATAACATGGTATCAGAGCGGGACCATCAGATCTGAAAAGGAGAGATCGCACCAGACTTCGCCACCATCATCTACAGATCGAGTGATTGAAGATCAAGTCTCCTCACGCCTGAAATAATCTCTCTCCTTCCCTCTTTTTTTTCTGGTCGTGCGCCAGGGAAGAACCTGTACTAGGTCTGCTGGTTGGATGTGAGGTGACTAGCACCTCTGTCTTTCCTTTTTTGTGGGGTCGGCTGACCCCTGTAAAAATCTGTAGGTCGGTGAAGACCTTTTATGTGCTGCAATAGCAGTTTTTTTTATGCTGAATCTGAAGGTCAGAGTGACCTGTACTTGCTATAACAGCATCTATGTTTGATGTGTAGATCAAGAATTGACCTGTCCGCCCTGTAACAGCACCTGTATTTATCAAAAAAGGGGCCTGTCAATACTGTAACAGCACCTGTGTTTTTCAAAAAGGGGGGTAACAGCACCTGGTGTTATCAAAAGGGGTTGTGTTTCTGAAGAAAAAAAGGGGGTTTCCTTTCTCCCTTGGTGTTAGCCTTTTTTTAAAGGTTTTGCTCCCACCTTACGCTTTTTTTGAATCTGTAACCATGAGCGGTGAAGATTCTGCTACGTCCGGTGTTTCCTCAATGCAGAATGGAATGAATGGGGATGCGGACCTATCATTTCCCATGGCTGTTATTCCTCTCGATGGTTCAAATTATTTGGAATGGTCAAGAGGGATCAAGTTGTACATTACTGCAAGGGGAAATATAGGTTATATAAATGGGAGAATCAAAAAACCCAATTCTGGGAGTGTTGAATATGACAGATGGAACCAAGAAAACAGCATGGTCATGTCCTAGCTTTTAGTGTCTATGCAACCCCAAATAAGAAGGAACTTTATGTGGGCTGAAACGGCAACTGAAATCTAGGAACAGGCAAAATCAACATATTCTGAGTTGTGTCACTATGCAAAGATTTATCAGTTATAGGCAAAACCGTCCACTTGTAAACAAGGGGAGAGGTGCCTTTCTGTGTACTACTCAGACTTGACCTCTGTCTAGAAGGAGTTAGATCATTATCAGAGTGTGGACTAGAAGTGTGATGAAGATGCAAAGTAATACAAGAAACTTGTTTC
>NW_010729201.1:1508688-1566343 GCF_000365185.1 Nelumbo nucifera
CACTGGCTGTGAACATTCTAAACTAACACAAGTCTCATTAAGTGTCCAGTTTAAGGGTATTACACAGAAACATACCAAGGGAACATGAATCAAATATGCACCTTTATTCATTTACAATAAACTCATAAAGTACATCATTCTCATTGAAGCTAAGGGCATACAAACTGTCTAACATTCTTGGTTGTACAGCTTTAGTAAACTCTTTCAGTTTTATACTGCAATAAGGTTTTCTCACTTGTTCGAAAAATGGATAGGAATTAGAGACAATAGGAAATACAACCCTCAAAGTACCAAACAACAGGATGTTTCCCTAAAACTAATGTCTTTACAAAATTATTTCCTTGAGTATTCCACCAAAAGAAAATGTTTCTGCATGTAGAATTTTGCATCTTCATTAAAGTTCTCTTAGTAATGAAACAAATAACAAGATTCTTATATTAGTTAAGTACAAAGTACACACCATAATAGCAATATATCTTCCATTTGGTCTTGCATTCAGTAAAAGATGTCTATCATTCTAAGTCCTATTTCAACTGCTTGATCTCAAATGCATGAACTCTTTTCCAGAAACCTAGTAACCAGGGCCATATATGTGAACCATTTTTTAGCCACTTAAATATCCTATTCACTCTTGTTCATTGTAGGAGTGCAACTTTGGTTGGCCCGAGTTAGGATTTTACACTGCTTCAGGCTTGAGCCTTCAGACCATGCCCATTTAAATTTGGACAAAAGCCCAACCCAAGCCCACCCAAGTTGCACCCCGTAGTTCATTGGAGCTTTGAACTTTCTCCAAACCATTGCAATTGATCTTTGTTGCATATAACTAGAAGATTATACTTGAAAATACCCTACAACTGCATCATAGCTTGGCAATTTCTTACCTGGGGAGATATTGATGTATGGAAGAATACAACCCCTGACCAGAGGATCTGGAAACTTAATCCTGCCTGCAAGTTCTCCACTAACTCCTTTTTCAAGGCTCTAGTATCGGAAGATCGGGGTTCTCCCTTTCCGGTTAAGAAGGTCTGGAGCTCATGTATCCCCCTTAGAGTCTCCTTCTTTATTTGGGAGGCTTGCTTAAAGAGAATCAACACTTGTGATCTGATCGAGAAAAAGTCTAGAGGCAGATTATGTATCTCCCCCCATATCTGTACTCTTTGCCTCTGTGATGGAGAGACAGCTAAACACATTCTTCTCTGCTGTCCTGTCACAAGGAAGGTCTGGTGCTATTTCCTGAACTTAGTGGGTTACAGGTGGGTGTTCCCAGAGAAGGTGGTGGACCTCCTACGGCAATGGCAAGGCAAAAGGCTAGGAAAAAGAGGAAGACTCTACTGGAGCACGGTGACTCATGCAGTCCTGTGGGGCATTTGGGAAGAAAGGAACAATAGAATTTTTGAAAAATATAGCTATAAATGTTGAAGACCTAGCTTCCTACATTACTTTTCTCTGTAACCTTTGGGTGGCTAATTCTGAAGTATTCAAAGGTCTCTCCTTAAATGATCTTCAGAGCAACCTTTTAGCAGTCCTGCACTCTACAATAACTGAATCGACTATGAGACTTTTTTCTAGAGAGGAAGGAGTGATGACTCTAAGCTTTGATGGTAGGGCCCAAGGCTCTACAAGTAAAGCAGGAATTGGAGGTGTTATCCATGAGGAAAGGGGGAATATCTGCTGGGATTTTAGTGGTCCAATTGGGAGGGCAGATGTTTCAAAGGCAGAGGCCTTGGCTGCACTCACAGCCAAGATTTAGGAGAGTAGCATCAAACTGGCAGTTTGCATAGAACTTGGCTGAGGCCATTGTGAAACTCTTACAAACATGAAGATCAATGTAAATCACACAAATACAATTCCATGATTTGCTATTGTTATTAGAAATCATCTCCATTGCAAATTATAATTTATAATTATTTCATAATTAATTTATCAAAAAAAATATTTCATAATTATAATTTATCAAAAAATCATTTCATAATTATATGAGCTTTTCTAAAAAGTGCTAATTCAAGAACTGTTAATAGAATAGGACAAAGGAGGAAAATTCTTACTTTCTCAGCCTCAACCACTACCATGAGACGACCAAGGATTTCTTGGTCTGATAGTCTTGAAAAACGAACAAGTGCACATCTACTCTGAATGGGCTCAATAATCTTAGAAGATGTATTGCATGCAAGTGCAAACCGTGTGGAATTTGAATATATTTCCATTGTCCGTCTCAAAGCCTGTTGTGCTCCAGATGTCATACTGAACTTGTTCAAGACAAATACAGCACCAGGGAAAAAATGTGATTAGACTGCAATAGAAGGCTGGCAAACAAAACCCAAGCATCTAATTCTGAAATAAATAGAATACATAGAAGCAGAGAATATCCAATTGTTTAGGAAAGTAAAGCAGAGCAAATACAGCACCAGGGAAAAAATGTGATTAGACTGCAATAGAAGGCTGGCAAACAAAACCCAAGCATCTAATTCTGAAATAAATAGAATACATAGAAGCAGAGAATATCCAATTGTTTAGGAAAGTAAAGCAGAGCAAATATAAAACCTACATGAGAAACATGAAACATTTTGAATTTTCTCAAAACAAGTCATTATCATCAGCAATTACCTGTCAGCTTCATCCAAAATTATTATTTTGTGTCGCCCCGGGGGCAGTGTTACTTTCTTCTGGGCAAACATTTTAATTTTGTTTCTTACAACATCAATTCCCCTGAAATAAGAAATAATCAGTAATAAAATAATTGAGAAAAGGGATAAAACAGAATGGCTAAAAGCACCTATAGAAACAATTCATGTTACCTGTCATCTGATGCATTTAGCTCTAAAACAGCCTCCTTGCAATTTGCTCCTAATAGCTCATGTGCAAGGGCCAGTATACTTGTTGTTTTTCCAGTTCCTGGAGGACCCTGAACATTGCACAAGAAAAGGAAAAAACAAAATAAGCAAAGTTCTTTATGTTTGCATATGTACATTGAGAGAGAAACGAGGGGAGAGATTCTTTATTGTGTTTTTGGATGTTTATGGAGCTTGGATACATTAACTTAAATATTGGTGGATGTTCCCTAGCTAGCTTATTTTGAACTGATCGGTGCCGGGGAATGGAGATTGGCGATAACTGAATTTATCCCCCCATCGGATGGTTTCATATTAACAGCTTCTTTGTACTCCAGGAAGAATCATATCCATTATTTCTTAACAACTTGAATGACCCAACTATAAATTATGAAAATGTGGGTTTAACTGCTATCAGAAACTACGATAAAGTGAGTTCGTTCACAGCGTGAAACCCAAGTCCTTCTCTATTGAGGTTGTGCAGTGTATATGCAAGAAGAATAAGAAGAATTTAAACGAATGACTGGTGGGTCTACCAATTTACGGAATAAATTTATATACATATGAGAGAGAGAGAGAGAGAGTAAAATACATAAGAAAGGGGGGTGGGTTAAGGGAAAGTGAAGCAGGGCCACTCGCTAAGCTCCAGTGTCAATATAGAAGTAATAGACGAATCAGAAATGGAAGATTTTCTTACAGATAAGATGAGATTAGGCATGTTCCCGTCTTTTGCAATGACTTGGAGCCTTGAGACGGCATCTTCGTTGCCAACCACGTCGGCTACTTTGGTGGGTCTATATTTCTCCACCCATGGAATCTCGTAGCTGCCATTTGATGACGAAGAAGAAGAAGAAGCAGCAGCAGCCATTGACGAGTACCGAACAGAAACAGCTGCCTATCAATGCTAATAGAGATCAGTTCCTCTTACTCTATAGCTCTCCCGCAGAAATAAACTGCAAACCCTTGAAAATGGAGGGAAACGCAATAATGGGCAAGGCTTTTCTTTCGCTACGCTTTTTTCAGATTTACCCCTCTATGTTTATCTATTCTATTTATGCCCCCTCTCCTGTCCAACCATAGACTGACTAGACACTTTACGTAGATGTGGTGTCACGGGATGTCAACGGGTCGAGTTTGGCACGGGTTTGCCTCAACCCTAACTCGACCATCCAGCACTCCGAATCGAACCCGACCCGATTCGATTGTACTTTATTTTTAAACCCGAACCTGTGGGCTTAATCCGATCCCGACCCATCTCGACTCGTATAATTTTATATATATTTTTTAACACATTTTGAATACCTAAAATATATTAATTTAAGTAAGGAAATTGTTCTATAAATTCTAATATATTATTTTTTTTATTTAAAAACAAATCAAAATCAACATATAAATAAATTATAAATTTTAAACCTATAAAATTAAAAATCAAAAAATTATAAGAACACGATATATATACAAAATATCATGACCCAGTGGGTAATTCAACCAAAACCTGATTCTAATTCGAATCAAAAATCAAAACCCTAACCCAATCCTAACCCGACCCTATAGGATGCCGAATTTACCATTTAATTCGATCCATTGACATCCTTACGTGGTAACACTAAAGCCCCCAAACTTGTGGATTGCACCGCTAGTCTGCTAGCGCTAGGTAGCTGCCTAGCATCCTACTCACATGCCAAATAAAGCATGATTGGTAATCGGGTCGGATCTATCCAACAAAACCGAACCAATCCAACCGATTATGTCGGTTCTAATTCTATGGTTTTGTCCCTATTAATAAGTGGGTTGAACTGGTTCTTGCTGAACTAGAACTCTAAACAGGTAGGTTCTGGGTTGGGATAGGGTGGCCCCAATCCTATTAATTGAGACAAAATCAGACCCAAAATCGTTCTCATAGGAACCATACTGTGTTAATAGTCAGGTAGACTAAGTCCAAATTCGTTATACCTGATTAATTATATTGAAAATTACATTCATATATTTATTTAATAATTTAAAATTAAAAAATTGATGATATAATCTAAATAAAAATGATATTAAAATGTTAAAGTATTTATATGTTAATAAATTAAATATTTTTAACTAATATTATGTTAAATATTATCTATCATATTTACCATTTAAACATAAAATATGATAAAAATTATAAAAAATAAGAAATCTGTTTATATATATAATAAATAATTGGTTCTAGATCTGAATTGGGTCAAGACAAAATATCGAGAAATGACCCAATTATTAATCAGAACAAAATCACAGAAACATAAACAGATTTAATCGGTTCAATTTGGTTTGGTTCGGGCTGTCGGGAAGAACTGACCCATTGATAGCCATATTCTAAACCGATCTATATCCAAAATGATTATATGGTCAACAATATACAAAGATTTTTTTTTTTACAAAACCGATTACATTTTATGGAAAAGTACAGACAGGCCCATTGCAAATTTATGGATTCCACTGCATACCTATAAACATTCAAAATGTCAAACACCCCCACTTCTATGCACTCGTAAATAGGCATCAATTTTGAGCTAACACTTACCCCCACTGTACTTTGGGCCTAAAAATTGTGATGGGCTGAACCATCGTTCTTCCTATATTTTATGTCTAAAAAGTAAGTTTATAAGAGCATATAAGATAATTATGGTTAAAAACACATTTTATGATTAAAATATCGATACGGTACGCCCGATACGGGGTGTATTGTATCGATATCAGACCTAACAGGAACAAGATACGTCACGACTAAATACATACTTTGCCAGTCATACGTATCGGTCCGATACCGCCATTATACCGACGCGTATCATATAGTATCAAACGCATCGATACAACAACGTATTACAGGTCCGCGTCCATACCATCGTATAAACCACGTCTCACTTAAAAATGTTGAGGCCAGCATGATTTGAACATAAAACTAACCTTACAAAACGAACCAGGAGCATGCCTCTTCAACCACCAAACCACTTAAAACATTTTGATAAAAGGAGAAACACATTAATATTTATTACATGTCTACTAGTCTACATATAACCCAAATAAATAATATATATCAACAATTCCAACTATAAATTGAAAAGAATAATTTTTAAAATTAGTATTTTAAGAACAATGGAATAAATAATTTGTCAAATTTACATATATACCAAATTTTGATTTTTTATTTCAAGATATTTATACAAATAAAATTATTATTAGTAGAATAATTATTTTAATACTTTAAATTTATAAATTTGCACATTATATATATATATATGTATATTCAATTTTTTATAAATTATTAATTAATATTTTAATTTGCACTAAATAATAATGTCCTTACTATTGAAAAAATAAAAGCATTATTTACAAAATATTTGAGAATATAACATAAATTGAATTGTTCAACTCCACTAGTCTACATTTATATAAAAATAAAATAATTTTATATTTTAGAAATTTTATAAAATAAAATATTAATAATGGAATAATTATTTTAGTAATTAAAGTTTATGAATTTTAATATGATATATATCTTTCAAATTTTAATAGATTTGGTATATTTTAAGTTAAGATTATATATTTTTATAAATTATTAATTAATACTTTAATTTATATTTTATAATAACATATTTATTTTTTATAATAACATATTTACTTGAGAACTTTTTTTGTTGATTTTTTATTAATATTAAAAATAAAATTAGTAAAATAGAAATATTGATATAGTAATTAAAATATAATAGTTGCATATGTTTTGTGCACTGGACTTTAATAGAAAATAAAATAATAATGACTTTGTGCATGTATTAATTTCTAAGCATATATATAATATGTCTTATATTCTTGATTGATGCACTATCAATAAAATTGCATAATATCTATGCATCTCTCTATATTAATGGTAATATATCTCTTCATATATACCATTAAATATAAAGCTCCTATGTATTTATATATTATTTATAATTATTTTGACATTAAACTTAATATTATTAATATATTTATGGAATTTCTGTGCATTTTCCTAGTATATCCAAGCGTTTCTATATTTTTTCGTCCGTATCCATGCGTTTCCTAAACGTATATGTATCCAAATTATCCGATACTGATACTTTGATCATTGATTTTATCAGCATATTTAGCAAGGCTTTTAAAACCATACCGGACATGGAATCGTTATGGGGATCGGTTTTCGGGCCAACCGGTCCAATCATCTGATCCGAATGGATGACCTGCTTTGACAAAAATTAAAAAATAAAATAAAAACAAAAAACAGCCAAAAACCATTGTTTAGATTGACGGCTTGACCGCCCAATTCACTAACCAAATCAACTGATTTTGGCAAAAAAACCTGTCTTTGGAATAATCAAAATGAAACTATAAATTATTATTATTATCATTGGTAATTATAATCATTAAATATAATTCGGTCCAATCAGATCAAATCCAATTGTCCAAATTAATAATTGGTTCAATTTTGAATATTTGTTGTAGTCCTGATTAATAATTATAGTTGGACTTGCTACCATGATAGTAATTATAGTTGGACTTGCTATCCCCTATCATGAACAAACCCCAACCCATTGATTCGAGCTTGCACATGGACACTGCCTAGATGAAGCATATTGAACAGGGGACGTGGTACGTGGAGACTCTGTGGTGCCAACAACCCAAAACATTTGGTTGTTAACTGCTCATCGACAACAGAAGAGGAGAGAGAGGGTAGAGTTCAGCAAAGGAGGAGAGAGAGGGCGCAGTCATGTAAAAATGGAAAAGAAGAAGAGAGAGAGAGGGGGTACCCACAACAGCGGAGTGTTATTTAATAATTTAAGTGATAATTTGAGGGGGTAAATTTGTAAAATGCACATTTTTCAGATGTTAAATCATTCACATTGCCTGATAACTTCGTCACATTCCGAAATGTACAAAAGTAGAAAAGCAAATTTTCTTTAAAATATTTTCAGAACTTTTTCAAAGATTTTTTTTGCTTTTTAAACTTATGACTTCAGATTTACTGAACACCACCTTAGCTTCACATTTGTGCCAGGGGGGCAACTCAGCTTGTCTCGAATTAGTATTTTACATTGCTTTAAGTTCAGGCATCAAGCTGGGCCCATTAAAATTTTTGGCAAAAAAACCTAACCTGAATCCGCCCAAATTGCACCCCTAAATTATATGTATAAATATCATGTAAACATTTGTTTATGTATACAAATGTTTATGTATACAAGTGTTTATGTATATATGTATGTATTGATATAGCATGTATGTATGTATGTGTGCGGTTATACATCCACTAATGTATATATGCATCTATGTAGTTATTTATTCATGAATTTATATATTTATCTATCTATTTGCATGTATATGACAACAATTTTACGTTTGAAGAGCAAAAAAAAAAATCTCAGCATGATAAGTATGTCCTTTTACATTTAATAATGGTAAAACCAAATTCGCCTCAACAACTAAATGAAAATATATATAGAGAGAAGTTGTGACAACTCGAGCCCAACCAAACCCCAAGAAGTTTGGATTTGGTTAAGCTTACGTTTGAGGGCCCCATAGCTTGGGTTGGGTTAGGGTGTTGACCTGAAACCCGACTTGCATCCCTGTTATCTATATGCAAAATATGGATACTAAAGTTATTTTGGAGGCAAACAATAAAAAGAGAAGCATTTAGGCATGTTTTACACTTGTTTTCATCAAATCCATGTTAAGGGTTTTATCATCCTATATATGTTTCCATCAAACCCATGTTTATGGTTTCATTCCTATGATTTATTGTTGTTTATATCCATTTATCCATTTATATATAACATTTAGGCACATGCCACGCATCTCTAATATCATATATTATCATATTAAATAAAAAATATGTATGATAATAATAACAATAATTATTGTTATTGTTGTAGGTTGGGTGGTAAGGCTATAGAGAGGGGTTTCCTTGAAAGATAGAGGATGACTGGATAGGTAATACAAGGAAAGGGTGCTTAGTGTGGGAAAAGTAAGGGAATTAGTAAGAACATGGGAGCAAAAGGTTGGGATGTAAGGATTCTCTTAGTACTCTTGAGATAATCTCATGTGGAGGGTTTCAGGCCTCCCTTATTTATAGAGGAAGGGATAAGGCTATAAAGGGAGACAAGAAAATGGCAGGAAGGAATTTTCCTATCCCAAAAATGCGGTTGTGATTCATTAAGCATATAACGAGTAAGTAGGGCTGTTCACGGGTCGGGTTGGGTCGGTTTATTGAGGTTTTTCCAACTGACCCGACCTGGTCAAGTTACCTGAGATAGAAATCGAAACCGACCCAGTGTTAAGCAAAACCGACCTGGTCGGTTTGAGTCGGGTTGGGTCGGTTTCGGTTCTAAGTTCATCCATGCCTCCCATGGCCCATGTGCCTGTATGGTACAAGTTTGGGTTGTCAGATATTTCAGTTTTTATGTAAAACTAAAATATCTTTATTTAATAGTTTTAAATATAAAATATATTTAAATTAAAATCGAAATATATATTTAAATAGTTAAGTAGGAATTAAGTCGGTTCGGTTTCGGTTTTCACACAAAAAAACTGAAACCGACCCGAACCATCGGTTTATAAATTTGTACAACCCAAAACCGAACGGTGCTAATGAAAACCCGGCCGACTCGAGTTGGTCGGGTTGGGCCTTCTTATGAACAGCCCTACGAGTAAGCTCCATTATTCTTTTGGGATTAGGATTTCTTATTCTTAAGACCCTTACATGGGCACACTTATATCTATAACCACTTTCAGTAGCTCACTCGTAATAATGTGGTTTAAGTGATGCTCCTTTGTTGAACATGTAACATGGTGAGTAGAATGTTGTCGTCACTGTTAGAGTGGCACTCTGTGCTGCCAACCTAACATGAGAGCATTAATGGGTGTGACCCTTGCTTATTAATGACATCATATATTGCATTCTTTTGCATTTGTTTGTTCGAAATATCATCTTTGTAAGGTTACGCAATTTTCGATTGTAATGCCTCTGGTGATGGATATAGTGTTCATCATGTTGTGGTTGCTTTTGTATTATCATGATCCTCATTGCAAACTCTATAAGAGTGATCTACATGTACTTGTAATCACCACCATCATCTCTCCAACACCCAATCACCTTCAATCATTTTTACCCCTTTCCAATGAGCCCTAAATTTGATTTCATTCAACAATTCAGTCATAATTACAAGTCATTCTCTAAGGTTATGTTTGGTTTGAAGGAAAAGGCAGGGAAAGGAAGGGAAAAAAAGAGAAACCTATACAAGTTTTGTAAAAATTTCCTTACATTTCCCTTCCTTTCCCTACCTTTTCTTTCAAACCAAACATAGCCTAAGGAATAAACATGAAAGAGGAAACATAATCCCAATTGAAATAACTACTTTTTTTTTTGTATTTAAATGCAACGATGTGCAACTAGATGAATTGTAAGTTTTAGGGGTACAACCATACAATGGATTAAGCAAGGAGGCTGATTGAGTAACATCTTATATGTGGCTTTTAAGCATTTACTCACGGGTAAAACCTTGGGCTGTGTAAGGTAGAGAACCCTACCTTTTTCCCTTCAAACCAAACACAAATGAAAGCTCAAGGATAATTGTCACTGCACCCAAAGTATATGGTAGTAATATGTAATTTACCCTATATAAGATAAATATGATATGACATTCAAAGAATGGTGAAATATGGTTCGTAAGTTTCCAATCATTCAAAGAATTATATGACATAAAATTGATAGTGTTGCTCTTCCCAATAATGTTATAGAGGCTTTATTGCTCCCTAAATGAACAAATGCAATGAAAGAAGAGATAAATGCCTTACATAAAGATGATGCACGAGAGTTAGTGGGTGAATGAAATGAACCAATTGGATGTAAATGGGTGTTATTTTCAAGTAAAATATGGTTTACAAGTTTGTTCTTTTCAAGGAAACCCCTCTCTATGGCTTTACCACCCAACCCATAACAACAACAACAACAAACAATAATAATAATAATAAGAAGAAGAAGGAGAAAATGACGCCCTTATGGTCCTTTTGAGAAGTTAGGATCTAGAAGATTGTGAGGTGGTAGATGATGGATGTAGCACCGATGACGGCAATGGTGGTAAATGGTAATAAGATACGACAAATTCAAGAAGACTCTTAATCAGTTGAGTTATATTTTGAATATTTAAGGAATATTGATGGATAAATTCAATATTCCCTTTTTTTCATTAGTACTTAACTAACGATAATGGATAGTTTAAGATAATATATAAACAATTAAGGTAAAAATAAGGGTAAAATACAAAAACCTCCCTTGAGTTTTTTGACAATCATAAAAACCTCCTCTACATTTTTACTTTAACAAAAACCTCCCCTATACTTTTTAGAAAATATATAACCACCTCCAATCCTAGACAAAAAAGCCAACCTAATGTATTTGTTTTTCCAAAATGCCTATTTTGCCCTCACATTTATTTATTTAAATATATATTTATTAAAATGTCATAAAAAACATTGTTCATTTTCTTAATTAAGAACTAGAGTCGCCAACCTTCTCGTCCATCTGGGAAGGTCAATCCACGACACATCACTCTTGGAGTAGTGGAAGCAGGGGAATCATCCCATGAGATTGCATCCTCTCTATGGGTTGGCTAGTGGGGGCCTCACCGCCAAACTTCAAGCTCTCCGTAGGATGGCTATTGGCTAGTCAACCTCACGTCTACCTTGCTCTGTCTCCACTCCAACAATTGAACACAGTGAGAAATAGGGCCATTGGTACTCGTAGGTTGCAACAAAAGAAAAGGGCGGGAAAAGATCACTACAAGGAAGGCCATTGCCCATTGGAGTTAAATATATATTCCAATCTAATGGCATGAGAGTGTGTAGTTCCTCCTCTCACGAAAAAGGAAGGCGGCTCCTCCCAATCTAATTTCTCAAACCTTTCATGAAAAAGGTTGGAGTCAAAAGAAAAATAGTAGAAAAATTGGAACTATGCCTGCCTAAAAAAGGTTTAAGCAAGGAAGGAATTGGGAGCAAGGATGTCTAAAACCATAAACGATGGAAAGAGAAGTGGAAGGATGAAGAATCGGAAGGTGGATTTCAAAAACGTGCGGGAGGAAATCATCTTCCTAATCCTTGTGTAGTAAAGAAAATGACTTAGAATTGAGTTCTAAATGGTTAAATCAATCTATTGCTTAACCAATCCTTCAAGCTTTGGCTACAAAAGCTCTTCATCTTCTTCAACGTTGAAGGATATCCGACGATGAGTTTCTTGTGGAACCCAGGACCAATGGAATACATATGTGGAACCCAAGATTGGAGATCTCTTCTTCTCTTAACGCCTTTCCTTGGTCCTCATTTGCATCCAAATGCTAAAACCGATAAAATTTAGAGAACAAAATGTTTGAGAGATGGAAAATCTTACTTGGTGCTTGTTCAAACCTGATGAGGGCAGATTTGGCCCTCAACTGACATCATGACACATGGCATAGTAGAACAGTTGGACTACATCCCAACATCACTTAGGTAATAACTTGCCTTAGCCAAAATGGGGTCCCAACTGGCGACCTGCCTCTATTGCCGACCTATCGACCTACTTCTGTTGCCAACCTGGCAACCTGCCTCTATTGCCAATCGGGAGACCTACTTCTGCTGTTGACCTAGCAACCTGCCTCTTTGCCGCTGACCTGGTGACCTGCCTCTGCTGCCGACTTGGCGACCTACCTCTCTAGAAGCTTAACAGCTGTCTCCAAACCTTTTCGGGATCATGTTGCGTAACCGTAGGCCTTGTCCACATCCCATCCGAATCGGAGGGAAACGGTAAGCCTTATTAACTGGCACGTTATCCTCCTTCCAAAGCGGAACAGATCCCTATGTCGTGGGCCGAGGATTTTGGGAACGTTTCGCGAGACTCACAACAGCCCAACTATATAAGGGTGTCAGCCCCTAAGACCTAGGTAGATGTGCAATTTAGTTTTCGCAGCTCTCCAGCTCTCTCACATTTAGCTATCTTAAAATCTCTAATTTGCTAACTTAAGCATCGAAGTGTCCACCCCAAGTAAAGCAACCCGGGAACTCTAACACTGTTTTCTTGCAGGTCGTATTAGAGTCACCTCTCTAGCTCGTCACCACTCAGCCAGGCATTAGAGCCACCTCTCCAGCTCATCACCATTAAGTTAGGCATCAGAACTACCTCTCCAGCTCATCACAACTTAGTTAGGCATCATAGCCACCTCTCCAGCTCATCACCACTTAGTTAGGCATCATAGCCACCTCTCCAGCTCATCACCACTTAGTTAGGCATCAKAGCCACCTCTCYAGCTCRTCACCAYTYAGYTAGGCATCAKAGCCACCTCTCYAGCTCRTCACCAYTYAGYTAGGCATCAGAGCCACCTCTCTAGCTCGTCACCATTCAGCTAGGCATCAGAGCCACCTCTCTAGCTCGTCACCATTCAGCTAGGCATCAGAGCCACCTCTTCAGCTCGTCACCACTCAGCTAAGCATCAGAGCCACCTCTCTAGTTCGTCACCATTCAGCTATGCATTAGAGCCACCTCTCCAGCTCGTCACCACTTAGCTAGGCATCAGATCCACCTCTCTAGCTCGTCACCACTCAGTTAGGCATCAAAGCCACTTCTCTAGTTTGTCACCATTTAGTCAGGCATCAGAGCCACATCTCCAACTTGTCACCACTCAGTTAGGCATCAAAGCCACTTCTCAAACTCGTCATCACTCAATTAGGCATCAAAGCCACCTATCCAGCTCGTCACCATTTAACTACGCATCAGAGCCACCTTCTAGGTAGGAACCATTCAGCTAGGCGTCCAAGCCACATTCCAGGCAGGGATTATTCAACCAGGCATCCGAGTCACCTGCCAGTCGAGAGCTGCCAAAATGCGCATCATCAAAACCTTTGTTCCACCGTTTGCATATCAAGGGAAGAAGATGACAATAAAAAATATATTTTTTTCTATAAGTTTTAGTCACATTTTAAGATGATGTGGTGAGTTGTTATTGGAGGTTGCATGTAGGTGGACTGAAGGGTATAATGCATCAGAGAGAGAGAGAGAGACGATGACTCTAATTCTTAGTTCCGGGGATGAAAATGAACAATATTTTGGAGAGTATTTAAATAGATAGGTATAAGGGCAAAATAGGCATTTAAAAAAACAAACACATTAGATTGGCTTTTTTGTTTAGGAATGGCGGTTGTTGCATATTTTTTTAAAAGTAAATGAGAGATTTTTGTTAAAATGAAAATACAGTGGAGATTTTATGATTGTCAGAAAACTCAGGGGAGGTTTTTGTATTTTACCCTAAAATTAATCAATTAGCTAAACCATAAAATTATGTTTGGTTTGAAGGAAAAAGTTTAAGACAATATTTCGCTTTTTCCCTTCCTTTCCCTACCTTTTCCTCCAAACCAAACACAGCCTAAGGGTACAACAAATTTGCCCAAAAAAAAATTTTGATTCACATCATATCCGGTTCGATTCGATAAGATTCGATTGCAATTCCATACATGTTCTCAAGTGAAGACGTTCATCTGTCCGGAAGTGTCCATTTGTTTTTGTCGTTGTTTCCACCGATCGTGAATTAACAATCGTGTTTACCTATCTTTAATTGCAGAAAGTGTATTGACTGAAATTCGGGAGAAAGTAATTTCTTATTTTACTTGCTTTATTTTTTTTGGCTTCACTTGATGAAGTCGACTCGAATCGGGCAGCAGGAGCTGTGGGATTGATTAGAGTTAGGGTTTCTGTCATCCGAAGGGAAGAGTTCGAGGATGGCAACAACGAGGTATCCGAATTCAAATCCCGATGATATTGTTGATTCGACACCGTTGCTCGGAAATTCGGACAGAAGTGGAGATGAAGATCGAAGTCGTAGGATTGGCCGGAGGCCGAGTTTACGCGGAGCTGCTCGGTTTCTCCAAAGAGCGAGCAGCCGTCGGATGTTGAGGGAGCCATCGATGCTGGTCCGAGAGACGGCGGCAGAGCAATTGGAAGAGCGACAGAGCGATTGGGCTTATTCAAGACCAGTTGTTGTTCTGGACATGGTTTGGAATATGGCTTTTGTGATTGTGGCGGTTGCGTTTCTGATCTTGAGCAGAAATGAATCCCCGTCAATGCCTTTGAGGTTGTGGATTATGGGGTATGCTGTGCAATGTATCCTGCACATGGTATGCGTCTATGCTGAGTATAGACGCCGGCACCCATCACATCGATCGACATCATTGGAGCAAGGTGGAGACGGGAGTAGTGGGAATTTGAGTACAAGCTATCGAGATGATGCAGGGGATGCTGGCGATTATACGACGGCGATGCGGCAGGATGAGGAGGGAACCGGGTATTGTCACTAACAATATTATTAGTAAGAGGAAAATCTTGCATTTCCATCCTTTGATTACAAGTTTACAACCAATTATTTTTTCTGATAACCACTCAGACGTTGTTAGTACTGATGTGGAAGTTGGGTTGGGTAGACATCCCTAACTCAATGCAATCAAGGAATCATCACATACTATACCTTGTGGAACACCATTCACTTGTTCACAGTTCACTTCCTTTGCAGCAGTGTGGCAAAACATCTGGAATCCGCAAATACAATGTTTTCATTTATATGGTGGATCATTGGGTTCTACTGGGTATCCGCTGGTGGCCAAGCTTTGATACGTGATTCTCCTCAGCTTTACTGGTTGGCATACCTCTCTATTTATGCTGTTTGAACTCGTGAAGCTTAGTTTAACTTTGACAAATGTTTCTCAATCGACCTTTTTTTTTGTTTTTTATTGGCAGGCTTTGTATAATTTTTCTAGCATTTGATGTCTTCTTTGTGATTTTCTGCGTTGCCTTGGCATGTGTGATTGGTATTGCTGTTTGCTGCTGTCTTCCATGTATAATTGCAGTCTTGTATGCTGTAGCAGACCAGGTATCTTACCCGATCCTTGTTCCTAGTTAGTTCCACAGATAATGCTAATATGTTGATTGTGATTTTAGCTGTTCCTTATTAACTTGAAGTTTGCTTCCCCCCCTGATTTGGCTAGAGTACACAAAGAAAATTGGGCAACACGATTTTGGAGTATTTAACTCAGGAAATCAATTTTCAAATTGTGCATCTAATGAAGCCATGCAGTATGTTTAAATGGGTCATTATAACTTATGATTCGTTTCATTTCCATGAATCTTATTACCTCTGGATGTATTCAACAAGCATCTTAATTCTACAATTTTCAATAAAAATCTTGAGTGGTTTGAGGAAATTTCAGGGCATATTTGTTTATGGGGTAACAATTTGTTTTCTTGATATCCATCCCTACTTCACCTCCATGAAACTTTGCAGGTTTTATCCGTGTCACATTTGATTCCACCTAAGTCCTAACAAACACAAAGTGATCACTTAATCTATTTATTAGAGTGATATAGGACCATCAACTGAGAAACCCAATTTTCCTATTAAGTTTTTAATCCCATAAAACTTCAGCAACACCATGGGACATAGCCTTGTATTTTGCCTCCATACTAGACCTTGCCACAACACTGTTTCTTACTCTGCCAAGTAACAAGATTTCCTCCCACAAAGGTACAATAGCCACTAGTAGATTTTCTGTCATCCATTGAACTAGCCCAATTTGCATCAGTACAGACGTCATTGTCATATTGCCCATGCTTCTTAAAAAGAAGCCTTGTTCCTAGGAATTGCTTTAAATATCTGAGCACTCTCTCTGCTACCTCTAGGTGAGCGGCCTTAAGAGCATTCATAAACTGACTGAGAACACTCACTGCATAAGCTATGCTAGGCCGAATCATGGACAAGTATAAGAGCCTCACCACAAGTCTTTGATATTGTATAACATCTTTTATTGGTTCCCCTTGACAATCACCTAGTTTGTGATTCATATCCATAGGGGTGTCATATGGTTTTGCCCCTAACTTGCCTGTATCMTTCAATAGATCTAGGATGTATTTCCTTTGGGAAATGAAGATCCCTTGTGAGTGGGCAACTTTAAATCCAAGAAAGTAACGTAATGGATCCAGATCCTTCACCTCAAATTGTGTGGTGTATATACGTGGCTAGGAACCTTTTATTTGACTCCCATATTCCCATTTGCTGCGTAGCCTGATGAAATCTGCTAAACCAAGCCCTTGGAGATTGTTTAGGCCATACAAAGACTTCTTCAATTTGCACACCTTTTGTTCACTACCTCTAGCATAAAAAACAGGCGGTTGGACCGTGTACACCTCTTCCTCTAAATCCCCATTTAAAAAGGCATTATTAATATCTAATTGATGAAGTTCCTAGTCCAGATTTGCAGCCAAGGAGAGTAGAGCTCTAATGGAGTCCATCTTTGCAGTTGGAGCAAAGGTCTCTATATAATCTATTCCATACACTTGTGTAAATCCCTTTGCAACTAATTGGGCTTTATACCTCTCTACTGTACCATCTGCCTTATGTTTTACAGAGAACATATCCATTTACATCCAATTGGTTCCTTTCCTTCATCCACTAACTCCTGTGCATCATCTTTATGTAAGGCATTTATCTCTTCTTTCATTGCATTTGTCCATTTAGGGAGCAATAAAGCCTCTATAACATTCTTGGGAAGGGCGACACTGTCAATGGCTAAAAGGAAAGGATGAAATGAGGGTGGGGTGTTTTCATAAGACAAGAAATGGGCCATGGATGGTGAATGGTATATGATCTGACACTTTTCCTCTTTGTAGTAGGAGGGTCCAAATCATTGATAGAGGTATCAATGTGAATAGGTTTAGGAATATTAATCAGAATATCAATGAGTACAACTACTCATTGTACACAAGACCTTTTATTAATATAAATATACTTTACCTTTTCTAAAAAAAAAGAATTTTAATAGGAATAATAATACCTAGATGGGAGGGATTTGTCCCCTAAGAGTATGATGGTATTGTTGCAAAGTTGTAGGGTGTTCCACGACTTTTAAATTCATTGGCTTTGGCCTTTTTGACGTTGAAGAAAGACACATAATGGAGGAGGGTTAGGAACAAGAGATAAGAGAATCTATTTCTCCTCAAACTTACTCTCCCCCTGAGGAGGAATTGGAAATAAAGGCTCATTCCCAAAGAATACATCCATAGAAGTGAAGTATTTCTGGGACATTGGGTCAAAACATCGATATCCCTTTTGAGATGAGGGGTAACCAAGAAAAACACAACTTATAGCTTTGGGATTGAATTTACCACGATTAGGAGACAAGTAATGGACAAAACATTGATAACCAAAGACAGGCATGGGTATGGGAAACAATGGTGCTTTAGGGAGGAGAAGTTGATGTGGAGCCTTATATTCCAATACCCAAGAAGGCATATAATTTATAATGTAGGCATCAACCATAACAACATCCATCCAAAACCTCTTTGCTACATGCATATGTAAAAACATCCCTCTAGCAACTTCAAGGAGATGGCAATTCATCCTCTTTGCAGCCCTGTTCTACTGGGGGGTTTTGGCACTGGTGGTGAGAACCACAAGAAGAAAAAAATTTAGTAAGATCACCATGGAAATACTCCTTCACATTATCAGATTGGAAAATTTGGATCTTGGTTTGGAACTGCATAAAAACCATGTGCAGTTTGAAATTGGATATCAGGCGTATAGTTTGGTGGTGCCAGCTATATTATTTATATGTATGGCAACCTGAGGCATATAAACTGAAGAGAGAGAGAGAAGGAGGGAGATCAAAAGAAGACCAAAAGAATAGGCTGGTGGCGCCAGCTATATTATTTATATGTAGGGCAACCTGAGGCACATAAACCAGAGAGAGAGAGAGAATAGTCTGGTGGTGTCAGCTATATATGTAGGGCAACCTATGGAAGATTACATCAGTACAAAAGACACATAGACTGATCTTGGTGAAAGAATGTCATGGATAAACTACTGATAAAATAAGAAAGATGTCGTGAATGAACTGTAAAAAGGTGCCTCATCTAATGTGTATACAGTGTTTCCAAAACGCATAGTCAATGGAGCAGCCTAGGCATGCAGGTGACGTTGTAATAGGTACATCATATCTGATATTTCTTATGATATTTAACAGTGTTTAGGAAACCGGATCGGACCATCCGGTCATTCTGGCTGAACTGTGACCCAGGCATATATCTGGTTTGGTCATACCCTAGAAACTGGAATAGGTAGAAAACCGCCTAAAACCGGCTGACTGGATGGTTTAACTGGGAAACCAGTGAACCAGTCTCAGTTTCGTAAAACTGCCCAGGTCTCAAATGTGTGGAATTTTTAAAATGCAAGTGGCACGATTTGAACCCATAAGCTTTTTCCCATGCATATTGTCTTGTCACCATTAGTCCACTTCATTATGTGTTGATTATGAATTTTTAATGTGCATATTGCATCAATGCACATGTATTTTAAAATGTGAGTTAAGAGGTTTGAACCCTGGTCAATTACTTTAAAAATCAAATAATTAGCCATCTATCCACCACATTCAAGTATAACATTAGTTTTATAATATATTATTTATAGTTTTTATGTGATCTGTGGTATATATATGTATATTTCACATCATCACATTCGACCGTCGTTGAACCTTTGACCTGTGAACCTCTCCCTATTTAATTTAGGACATTGTCTTTATGCATGCTCACTTGCTCACTTGCTCACTCCATCTGTAAACTGTAATAGGGACCGGGTTTCAGTTGACCCTGTCTGAATCAGACTTAATTGTCCAAAGTATTTATTGGATTGGATTGGACCTGGTCCATCTGTAATGGATTCATGTTGGGCCAATATCTGGTCCATTGACAACCCCAGTGCCCTACGTGCATGCACACGTGCGAATTGGTTACTTTGTCATCAAGTACCAGGTGTTCCGTACCGGTAAAGTGGACACCAACAAATGTGCACCAAATTGAACTAGACTTTGATGGCTTCCAACAACTATAATGGAAGCAAGTGTGTGTGTGTGTGTGTTTGCAATCATAGACCAGCAAATGGAGTATCTGGTGCATTGACCATGCAAGGGGTGAATGGGGGGGGTCATCTGTTTTAGGGAAATTTGTAACATAACATGGTAAGGACGGGCTAGGTGGCTTTGTGCCAACCTAATACAATGGTTTTGCTAGGCATCTTTTAAGAACAATATTCTTTTTCATTAATTAATAATAAATAAATTTGAGTCTGAAGGACCTTGCCGGTTTCCATGTTTTCATAATGAGCCTTTTCTTTATGGAAGTTTAATGTTAAAAATTTGATGTCTCATTGAGTCTCTTAAGAATATTTTTTGGATCCTCTCAAGATTGTGGGATCTGGTGTACTTGCCCCATGGGGATTTTTTACTTGTGTCTCATTCACCTTTGGGGCAATTTCTACTATCTAGGTAACGAGCTATCTTGACAACAGATCTGGGAATATAAACAAAAAAGACATGGTCAAACCACAATCTTTCTTCAAGTATATCACAAAAAATAGGGCAGACATCACTTGGTAAACTCAGGGAGTTATCATTCAGAGGCTTCAGTAGAATATGAGTATCTGAGCTGATTGAAATAGCTCTCTTCCCCAGATTTTTAGCAAAACACAAACCCAAGAGTAAAGCATGAACCTTCAAGAACAGAGCATTTCTAGGAATAACTTCCAAAGACGTGGCAGCCAAAAATTTCTGAGATTCATCAAAAAGAGCAATTCCACAACCTACATACACCGTCCACTAGAAGTGAAGCAAAATATGTGTGGGGAATTCTTCTTCGTTATCAACTGGTGGCTAGATTGAGACTGACCCAGCTGAGTTGAGATGTGCTGCAGTAATCTGTTTCTATTTTCAATGGTATGCACAGGATTAGGAGTCTGATCATGATGGACAATTTTTTTTGGAAAGGTAAGGTAAGAATTTGTTAATTATAGAAAAGAAAAGATTCCAACAACTTCCCAGTACACCTCATTGGACAGAGAGGGGAACCTCATTACCGGCTCCAAATAGACTGAGAATAAAGTGTCAAATACATTTTGATGCTTAAACTCAGATCTTACAGACATCCAAGAAGCAAGTTTGCACACAGAAATATGTACCAAATCTTCTGTGTTTTTTGCTTTGTTACAGAAAATTCAACTGTTTCTCTCAGACCAAATGGACACCAGAACAGCCATATGTATGGTTCTCCAGATCAGCTTCCCCTTTTTCTTCAGGCCAGGCAGCTTCCAGCAACATTACAGGTCTTTGACAGAGCTGGGCATGACCCAGTCAACCCCTGCAGCTTTGAGAATGTGGTCCCAAATCTTAGCAGAAATGTGGCAGTGGATACTGAGGTGATCTATTGTCTCTGGTACAAGTCCACACAGCCCACAGTTCAGATCAGGGATCTGCAACCCTCTCCTATCCAAATTGACTTTTGAGAGACACTTGTTTAGGGTCAAAACCCAGACAAGTTTGCCTTGGAAGGGCTGATTGGGTTCCACACCTGTTTTCTTGGGAAGCCAACAACCCCTGTCTTACTATGCTTAGACGCCATAGACTTGACTGAAAGCATACCATCTGCACTCCACTTCCAACTCCAATCATCATCCAAATTTACTGAAATGCTTTGCCTCTGTAAAAGTTGCATGAACTCCATAAGATGATCCAACTCCCAGTCAAAACGATTTCTCCTAAAGAGAGGACTCCAGGAGATGGAGCCACCATTCGTGTCATAAGATTCAGCAACTGTGATTTCTGGGTTTGCAGCACACTAATAGAGCAGGGGGAAAGCTTCTGCAAGAGGAGTGTCCATGCACCAGGGATCCTTCCAGAATTTTATTCTGTTTCCTCTACCAATCTTAAAGCCTAACCCAGCTGAGAAAGCAGGGAGGGACTTCAGAATTCCTTTCCAAAGAGAACAACCCCGATTTTGCAGAGGGTCCAAAGAAGTCCAATTACCACAGTCCACGTCAAATTATTTGCAATTAAAATCCTCCACCAAGCATTCCTTTCAGCTCCAAATCTCCATATCCACTTACTCAGGAGGGCAGTATTAAAAGTTTTTAATTTCCTTAAACCCAGACCTCCTCCCTCTAAAGGCAAGCACACCTGATCCCACATAACAAGATGATTTTTCTTTTCATCTTCCCACCCTCTCCAAAGGAAGTTCCACTGAAGGGATTCCAATTTTTTTTGCCATCTTGGATGGGATGGGGGGGGGAGAGAGAATAGGTGGGGAGATTAGAGAGAGTACTCTTCAAAAGTGCTACTCTACCTCCAGCAGAGAGGTATTCTGCCTTCTAAGAGGCCAACTTTCTTTCCATCCGCTCGATTACAGGGGAGCCCCAGGTATTCCCGTGGAAGGTAATTAACATGACAGGCCAGCACTTCAGCTAAAGCTTCCGAGTTGTCAACCTGGTCCACAAGAAAGACTACACTGTTCCCCAGATTTACTTTCAGTCCAGTAACCACTTCAAACCAGCATAGGATACCAAGCATCAATTCCAACTGATCAGGAGCAGCATCAATAAAACAGAGAGTATCATCAGCAAATTGGAGCATGTGCATTCCCCACCCCCCCCACGGACAGATTTCAAAGCCATCCAAAATTCATCTTTGCCAGTACAAAATCAAGATATCTCCAATTGACATTGTAGAGAACACTAATGTGGACCCCACTAAGGTGGTCCCCACTGTTCGTATGTCAGCAATAAGTTATGATTAGGATTAGTTCTTTATGATAAGACTAATCCTAATCTTATAAAAGACTAGGCCTAATCTTATCATAAAGAACTAATCCTAATCATAACTTATTGCTGACATACGAACAGTGGGGACCACCTTAGTGGGGTCCACATTACTGTTCTCTACAGACATGATCATAGGCCTTCTAAATATCCAATTTACAAATCAGACCAGGTTTTCCATCCCTTCTTCTAGAGTCAATTAGTTCATTTGCAATCAGGACACTGTCCAACATTTGTCTACCAGGAACAAATGGACAATGATTGTCAGAAATTACATTGGATAGAACCTTCTTCATCCTCTCAGCCAGCACCTTTGCCAGAATCTTATAAAAGCTATTTAGGAGACTAATGGGTCTGAATCTTTTAAGTTTGTAGCTCCAACAACCTTAGGAATGAGAGAGATAAAGGTGTTATTCATACTTCTTTGTAAGGATGCCGATTTGTGAAAGTTCTGAAAAACATTTAGTAGATCTTGCTTGATAATGTCCCAACATTTTATATAAAAGAGATTAGTCAAACCATCTGGTCCAGGGGATTTCTCTGTCTCTAGATTTCTGATTGTATCCTTAGTCTCCTCCTCAGTGAAAGGCCTTTCTAAGGGAGACTCTGCTCATCTGACAGTCTCTTAAAAGGCGCATTAATTGGAAGAGGTCTGGAAGTACAAGGCTCTTTATATAAGTTTTTGTAGAAAGATGTAGCAATGGCCTTGATTTCTTCATTTGTTTCTCCTAGTCTTCCTTCACATTCCTTATTTGCTGATTTCCTTGAATCTGTTTCGGGCATTTGCGATTTTATGAAGGAAGTTTGTGTTCCTGTCCCCAACCTTCAGCCAAGTTGTTTTTCTCTCTGCCTCCATCTGATCTCATATCAAAGACTGCCTTAGCATGATTTCTCTTCAACCTTTTATATTGAGAAATAGGACCTACCTCTTCTGCTCTGTTATTCCAGATATGCCATGTAATAATAGAGAAATGCAAACATAATTTGTTTTTTCCCCCTGTTTTGACAGAGAATTATTCCCTAACAGCTGTACCAATAAGCTTCTAAGAGAGGCATTTGGTTCATAAGAAAAACAGAAGTCCAGTTATGAACCAAACCAGATAGGGATTGCCACTGGGCAGAAAAGAATAGCATGTTCTGTGGTTTCTATGTTTTCATGGCACAAAGACAGGAGGAGATGGTGCCAATACCACACTTGATCAGATTACCCCTTACCAGAAGACTGTTATGGATGGCTATCCACATAAAGTTCTTTGTTCTAGGTCCAGATATGTTTCCATATAGTAGCTTTACCATTAGGAATACCGACCTGTACTACACCCTGTTCTTGAGAGTTTGCAAGAAAAAATCTGACCCGACTGAGAACATGCCGTTTCTTTCACAGCTCCATACGAGCTTATCCTCAACTTCCTGATGCGGGATGTAGATTCTAGTGATTTCCATTGGAAAATAGAATTAATCTTTCCAACATCCGATATTCTATTCTGCTGTCAATGAGATTCCTTACAACGTGCACCTCAACATTAGCAGGTTGGTCCATGGGAAGAAGGACCCAAGGTTCATGTTTTAATTGCCTCATCAGTACCAACTTGCCAAAACAGACCTTTAGTGAGAAGCTCACAACCTTTAATCAAGTTTCTCCATCCCCAAGAAATGGACTAAGGACATTGGGCATGCAAGAAGGAAGAGTTTGCATGGTATTTGGCCTTAAAAAATCTTGCTATCAGAGATTGAGAAATCTCTAAGGTTATGTTTGGTTTGAAGGAAAAAGTAGGGAAAGGTAGGGTAACCTTTACAGACCTTGTATAGGTTTTCCTACTTTTCCCTTCCTTTCCCTACCTTCTTCAAACCAAACATAACTTAAGAGACTATAACCTTGCTTAGATAGGAGAGCCAAATTCATATTTCTTAAATCTCTAAGACCCAGCCCCTCCTTTTTTGATTATAATAGAGTCTTCCAACTAAATTATAACTTTTGGATCTTGAGGGAGCTTCCCCACCAAAACCTTCTTTGGGCTTTCATGATATCATCACACAGAGAGCTAGGCAAAAGGAAACATGACATGATATAGTTGGTAAGGGCACTGAGTACAGATTTTATAAGAACTTCCTTGCCTGCATAGAAAAGGAATTTATCTTCCCATCCTTGGGTCCTCTTGATAATTATCTCGAAAATAAAATTAAAGGCTTCTCTCTTGGATCTACCAATGTCTGAGGGAAGGCCGAGATACACTCCGGGATTCAATGCTCTTCTAATTTTCAAAGATTTGGAAAGCACTCGTTGAGTTCCGGGAAGAGTATTGACACTAAAAGACATTTCAGTTTTGGAGAGGTTAACTTTTTGTCCTGAAGCTCTCCCATACAATTTCAAAATTGAGAGAATAGTCTCATCCTCACTAAAGTTTGCTTTGCAAAAAATATAGCTATCATCAGCAAAGAGCAGATGCAATCATGGGGGAGCCAGCCTACAAATTTTCACCCCGTTAATCTTTTTTCTGATTCATTATGTCTCAAAACTGCAGAGAGCTTCTGAAACTAGCAGAAATAGAAAAAGATATAGTGGGTTACCTTGTCTGATATTTTCTCTTGAAAGCACATATTCATTTGTTTTCCTGTGTGTGTGTGGCTCTCTTTCTTACCCTCCTTAGGAAAGGAAATGACAAATACAATGATGAAGCTAAATTCATTCAAGGGGATCACATTAGAATAAAAGGAAGAACAAAGCAATTGATGATTTAATTTCCATCTTACATTATCTAATTTAGAAAGAGCTGAAATGATTAGTGAGAATTGTAATTAGATTCTCCAGTTTTGTCATTAAAGCTAGTTTCATTTGCAGTGACAGTCTTTATGATAATTATCCCTTTTTTTTAATCTTAACCATAATATGAGGAATGCTTGATTATTTATTCTTGTACATAGAAAGTTGATGTATTCCTTGTTGTGTGTTTCTTTTCTTATTAGCATATTGGGCAATGCTAGTTAAACCAATTTGGGGTTGAATTTCTATCAGTTAGTTCCAGCCTCTATTTCTGGATGCTGTGCAATGGTAAATTCACAGACCATTGCTTGGTGTAATGGTAAAATCTCAGGCTGGAAGTGTGAAAACTTTGGTTTCAATCTGAGAGTGGTCACTTAGTGCAAAAAATGCTAAAAGTTAGGACTGTATCCAGTCTACCCCTCCCAAGACCCCACATAGCTAGGACAACATTAGGTGATGGTCCTTTTTTTATTTCTAAATGCTGTGTATAATCTTATTTTTGAAAGCAGGAAGGTGCTTCCAAGGAGGATATTGACCAACTACCAAAATATAAATTCCAGAGGATTGGTAATTTTGAGAAAATTACTGGTGAGATACAAGGCCCTTTTGGAGGAATAATGACCAAGTGTGTGTCTGACACTGAAACACCAATTGAACATGTTCTCTCACTGGAAGATGCTGTAAGTTGTTTGGTTCTTATTTTTTTTATCATTGATTAAAAATCTGATTTTCACATATTGAATTATATTGGCACTTCAACATGTTAATTTGTTCTCTTGTATTAGTATCCCACTGTTCTTATATGGAAGTACTACAGCTTGTACTACAAAAATATTACAAATATTACTTGTGAAAGATTCATTATAGAAGTACTTCAGAGAAGAAGATACATAGGGTTTTAGATAGCAACCCCTGCCCACATGACTTACCAATTGGTATGCAGTTGCAAGTTGCAACTTGGGTCAGGCTCAAACCCAGACCCAGTTAACCATGTTGGAATTTATCTGACAGTTTTAGACCCTGGATTAAACTTGGATTGATTCTGTTGGTAAACCTGACGCAACCTGGACCCGGTAATGAATATTAATGTTTTACTTCATAATTATTCTCTTTGTATGTTTAGAACTTACAATGGACTGGTTTTGCCTACCTGACATATCTGGGCAATCAGAATTCCAAAGACAGATAAGGTGGCTGCTTCTTTCTTGGGCTTAAGTTCAGACCATTTTTTTCTCTTCCAATTGGATTGGTTCTGCTATTTCAGTGCCATGGAATCATGACTGGTTTTGCCTACCTGACACCAAGTGCTTCTGTCTGATGTCATGTAGAATGCCCCATATCATGCTCCCATGGCACTGAAATAGCAGGTCATTAGAAATGGAGTCTCAGTGACCCATTTAGAGTCCTTTTTTTTTACGTTTTGATTATGATGGGTAAAGATCACTTCAGAAAAATCTATTCCTAGATTTAAATATCTGTATTATTTTGTTTTTTGCAACAGCTTATTTGCCTCTTTATGAATGAAATCTTAACCATTTCTTCTCAACAAAATTTAAATGACAAAGTTGCATGGTTTTAGTAGTGGCAGGTGTCAAACTGTGAGGATGTGATCTTATAATCACATGTATTTCTTTTATTCTTTTTAGCAGTAAGGATATTCTTTTCCAAGCCTAGCATAATCCACCCCACTTATCCGGTTATGCCAACCCAGACCAACCCAACCTTATCCAACCTGGATTATCCTTTATGTGATTTATCTTATGGTCAAGCACCCTGCACTGGGTCAAGCAACAGGTTCAATTTCTATATTGGGCTTTGATAGGCTCCAACCTGGATTAGCAGTAAGGACTTGCCCTAAGTTGCATTTGTAATCTAATTTTGGTACATGTGGTATTCTATTAGGAATGTTGTATCTGCCTTTCGACCTATGATGATGGAGCTGAACTGCGCAAACTTCCCTGCAGTCATCATTTTCACTGTTCCTGCATAGACAAGTGGTTGTACATTAATGCTACTTGCCCCCTCTGCAAGTACAACATCATAAGGAGTGGCAATCAAGGTAGGGAAGAAGTATAGAAGGTGGGCTCTTAAGCAATTGTAGTGACATTTCCTCTTCCTATCCTCTGGTATATGTGCTTGTAGGCTGACACAAGTTCAAGTTGTGTATAATATTTTGTTCTGTAGCCTGTCTTTCTGTCTTGCATAGTTGGGCATAGGGCTGGCATTTGAAATATTGATGCTGCCAGCTGCTTCAGCATAAAGGGTGTTGGTGCAGGTACTATTATAGTTGTGGGTGTCTTCATTATTCATTGCCTTTGTATTTTTGGTTTTGTGTTCTAATCCTATACCAGCTTGTGTATAATGTCTTGTAAGTTACAAAGGAACCAACCGGCTGGGTTAATGTGGAGGCTATTTGTTCTCTCTTTTATTCACGAAAACGGAAATAGTCTAGTTCTTTAAATGAAAATTTATTGTTTGCACAAGTTGGAAAAGCAGATTCAAGATACATGGGAAAGAATGGGAAAGGGTAGTGATTCAGAAAGCTCTTATTTGAAATGATCTATAAGCCATCGTGTTTTAGTCTGTGTTTGGAAACGATGCATTTAAGTGTGAATGCAAATATGTAGAGTGTAAAATGGTCCATATAAATTGCAAAGTTGGGTTAGTTTTGCACCGACAAATTTAACTTTTTACCAAGTAGACTTTTAGTGGTAATGGATGCAAACACAAATTCCAATAAAGCATATCTTTTTCTTTTTCTTTTATTTTTTTTATCAAAAGCCCACTTGAATGCAAATTTACTTCTTTTTTATTGATGTACTTTTACATCTTATTATCAATGTAAATATGCATTGGAAAATGTGTTTTCTATCATTTGTCAATGCATAAATGTAATGTTGCTAAAGCAAAAGTGAACCAGAGTGCAATTTTACCCTGAATCTGGATTTACACTCCATTTGCATCGTTTCCAAACGCAGCCTTAGAAGCAAGAAGTGAGCACAATACATTTCTTAGAGCCTAATGCTGTGTTTCGTTGCAGTACAATTTTATTTGTACTAGTACAAATGCATGGGAGTGTAAATGAAAAAAAAAATGCAAATTCTCTATTGATTTTGTTTTGGGTATTATTTTATTCTGCTTTATGTCTCAATTTACATAAATTGCACTGCAATCAAACAAAATACGCTAAAATTTGAAATAAAAATTGGTCAGAATTTACACTTGAATCATTTGCACCGCCGTAGTTTTACATTTGTGCAAATTTATTTGCATTGCAACCTGAGGTACAACTGTGCAATATCGGGAATTCAGGATTGGAGGTGCAAATTGGGTGGGCTAAGTCACACAAATGTGCATCTAAACAAAGTGAGAGACCACTTTTGGAGAAAAGGAATTAGTAAAGCAAAGCTTGCCCCGTTTGGCATTGTTCTGTGGGAACACTCCTTTTGTTCCCAATGTTCCTGCAGTACAGAAGTATGTTTGGTACGCAAAAAAAATGAAGAAAGAACTTATTCTAGAACAAGAACAAGGCCTGAAGAACTTAGAACACGAAGTGAGAAATGTGGTATTAAGATGTGTGACTGGGTTTCATATGTTAATAGGGGTATTGTTGTAATTTCAGACAATAAAAGAAAATCGTCTTTCTCTARACTCTAGAGCCCCTCTCTCCATCAACAACCCTCTCTAGTGGCAAACGCTGAGAAGAGAGATCTGACTCCCCCTTCTCCGGTAACAATATCCATGTACTAACACATCACCATGTTCTTGTTTTTTTTTTYCCCCTTTTTTTTGTTGTATCTTTTCTCGCAATAATGCCCTTTAAGGCATCACAAACCCGTAACCTTATTGTAAACATGGGGTGAGCACTCCGATGCTTAAATCAGTCGAGTTAGTAGAGTAGGAGAGCAAGAGAATAAGATCTATGTTTGCATTGGATTGCACATACTTTGTAAAGGAGGGTAGAGTCCCTTTTATAGGCGTTGGGGGTCCAAATTCCGTGTTCGAGATATTTGGGGATGTCAAACCTTATCGGCTTGTTATCTTCAAGGCACGTTTCTCCCACGTTGGTGGGGATCCTCATCCAATATCTCTGAATTGTATGGAGACCGAGGTTATCCATGTTGAGTGAGCGATGTGCTACCGCCCGACTCGGAAGCAATAGGCGTGTTACTCTAGGTAAAGGTCAATCTGCCACACAGGTTGGTACCCCAGAGGCGGTTGCTTGAATCGTTCGTTGCCCGGGTTAGAGGAGTGCAAGTTGGTCTTCAAGGTCCTTGACTTTGACTCCCAAGGTGGAAAATGTTGTTCTATTGCAGAGTGTCTGGTTGGTCTCCCTAGGTCGAGATACGCACCCCATGTGGCGTTGAGGTGTCATCAGATGGTTCGGTGTGCCACGTGTCTCTTTGTGACTAGTTGGCTAAGTTTCCCTCCATCAATTACCCCCACTCCCGAGGTTGAGGTCGACGAGCTCAGAGAGAGAGAGTAGTTTGATCAGGGGCGAGTCCGGCCAGAGTTTTGACATAGGATCTTCAGTGGACCATCAGTTCAAGGTTGGAAAGATCCAATTTGTGTTGGGCCATCTAATAGGTCGCGTCCTAGGCACAAGCAGACGCTACGCGAAAATTAAGCTCCGCAGACGTAAAAAATGTGCTCAATTGATTTAGCCTCAGAATACGTGCCATTGCAGTCTCTTGGCTGTTGGATCGTTCCAATCTCAGTCATTTGTAGGTCGAGTTCCCCACCTATAAACAGCCCCCCCGGGGGTCCATTTGCACCTGTTGAGAACTTTGAGCAAAGTTGGAGTGTTTGAAACCTCATGCAGATCGGTATTCTCATCGAGTCAGGTTGGTTTTAGTCACCCTTTCCTCAGTTCAATGAGTCTTCTTCCCTTCCTTTTTCTTTCTTTTAATTTTATCATATCGAGTGGTTCGTTTGAGGGAGAGGACCGGAGGGGTGCACGTGCCAAGGTAGGGTCTTCGGCATAGAAGCGACAAGGTTCCCACAAAGAAGTCCCTAATCAACGAATTTCTGGCTGAGGAGATGATGATCCACTTCGGACTTAGTCCTCCAGGTAGGTTTTTGTCACAACACCTAGGTCATTTTTGTTATTGTACATCACTTATGTTGATGCTTTTGCTGACCACGTGTTATACTTGCAAGAAAAGATATGGCAGATATGGACGTCGTTGAGCTCTTCGCTAGGATGTAGAGCAAGAAGAAAAAGACTTCCGAAAAAGGATGCCCCCCGAGCAAGGGCCTCAAAGGTGACGCAGTCGACGGATGAGGAGGGGATCCCGATGGTCGTCATCAAGAACAAGCCGCAGGTCAAGTCTAGAAGGGAGCCTGTAGAGGGCCAAACACTCGAGGACCATTGTACCGCTCCATCGAGTAGAGAGCCTACCATCCTAGGGACCGGAACCTTAGGGAGACATTCTGTCTTTGACCTAGCAATGGTGCTAGAACTAAGCAAGGTAGTCGTGATCCCTAAGGATGTCATCGAGCACCACAAGAAGTGCCCTATCGTCACCGGTAGCATCACCTTGCACCATCTCAATGTGGCAAGTACCCGAGATCTTCCTCAAGCAATGCAATTGTTTCCTCCGGTTTGCCCTATGCTGTCATCCCTTCTCTTTTCTTTTCATTTAGTCCAACACTTAAACACATGCCCTAATGGATTGGGCTGAGGTGAGCTTCCGCCGATGCGAGGTCTTAGAGAAGGAGGTTGAGGAGTCTGCTACTGAAATTAGGGATTTGAGGGCTGAGGTGGCTCGAGGGATGGTTGAGCAAGCGAGGTAGATGAAGAGGGTGGAGGATTTATGGGTGAGCTGGAGCAAGTGAAGACTGAGCTCGAGGAGTGTAGGTCCAAATTCTCTAATGAGCTCTGCTAAGCAAAGGAGAAGGTCATCCAGGAGTACATCACCTTGCTCGCATGCCAAGAGGCCAAGGATGATTATGCTCTCTCAGCCTTTCGGAAGGGCTTCAAAGTTTGCCACATGTTGGCCAAGTCCCTCTTCCCAGAGACCAAATTCAGTAGCTGGAACAGCTACAATGTCCTCAATGCTATGCTTGTTGGCAAGGAGTCAGACTCTGAACCCAAAGGGAGCAACGGCGATGAGGAGGGCCATGGAAGCAGCGACAACGAGTTGGTTGAGGGGGAGGAGGCATCAAAGGTCAGCGACGACCAACCTCCCACTAAAGAATGAAACTTTTACATCTGTTCTTTAGACCCCCCATGTAAATACTATGTATTCTGATCCCCTGAGCTCGATCCTTCATGCTTTTGCTTTTTTTTTGTTTGAAGTATCGATGTACTTGTCTTCATTTTGCTAAGTAATGGGAATTTCTTTTGCCGACATGAATACCTTGTTGCACCCTTTTATTTTCTAAGTCCTTAGACTTTTGGGAAATATGCTAAGTTAAAAAACGTTTGTCGATGTGCTTTTATGTTGATGTGCCCCCGAGAGGTCGGCTTTTGAATTAATGAGTAGAAGTGCATAAAGAGGGTGGACCTTTGCTTCAAATCGGACCGAACTGCTCATAGTGGGTTGGTAAGACCAAATTGCATAGTGGGTTGTCGCATGGGCCAGCTTGGAATTTTGAGTTGGCTGTTGCTAACACAGAATTTTTTTTTGATCCTATGGGCTTGGAACCACCTCAAACTTAATACATCTTTATGCTATTAGCATTCCACATCTAGGGGACTTGACACCCCTCCAAGGTTTCAAGTTCATAGGTCCTGACCTGATTACCTCAGTCACCTTATAGGGACCTTCCTAGTTCGGGCCAAGCTTTTTGGCTCCTAGTTCAGGCACCATGACTTTTCACAATTTGGAAATGTCTCTTGACCTTAGCGTTGTAGTACCGAGCTACCCTCTTCTGGTAGGCAGTAGTTCTAATTTGCGTCACGTCACGAACTTCTTCTACTAAGTCCATATTAGTGTGCAGGTCACCATCATTCTCTTCGTCATTATAGGTTTCCGACCTGAGGGTCGGTACCTCGATTTCAGTTGGGATAATGACTTCTGTCTCGTACGTCAGGTTGAAGGGTGTTTTGCTAGTTGGCATCCTACTCATTGTATGATACACCCAGACACTGGGGAGCTCATCTACCCACAAGCCCTTAGCTCGGGCAAGTCAGGCTTTTAGACCTTAGAGGATTGCTTTGTTGGTCACCTCGGTTTGCCAATTTTCTTGCAGATGTGCGATCAACATGAAATTTTGCTTAATCCCCATATCACCACACCAATCTTGAAACTTGATGTCCTCAAACTGCTTCTTGTTATCCGAGGTCAAGACCCGAGGCATTCCATATTAGCATATGATACTCTTCTAAAAGAAGGTTTGTACATTCCGACCTGTAATGGTCGCCAACAACTCATTCTCCACTGATTTTGTAAAGTATTCCACTACCACGACCAAGAACCTTCTTTGCCCGATTGCCGGTGGGAAAGGATCGAGAATGTCTATCCTCTAATGTGTAAATGGTCATGGGTTGATGAGGTACTGTAGGTATGGTGGTGTGCCTCTAGCACCAATCATAATGTTGTACAGACTGGATTGCATCGGTCTTCATGGTGGGCCAATAGTAGCCTTGTCTAAGGTTTTTCTGGGCCAGCACCTTACCCCCTATGTATTCACCACAAAGACCTTCATGGATCTCGTGGAGCATGTATTTGGCTTCATTGGATCAGAGGTAGTGCAAGTACAGAAGGGTGAACGACTTCTTGTACAATTTTTYGCTGATGATGACGTAGTGAGTTGCCTTGCGATAAAGTTTTTGAGTCGCGTTCTGATCTGATGGCAACGCTCCACTCTTTAGATACTCGAAGATGGGGTCCATCCAGGATGGTTCAACGATTTGCATAGGAGTGACTTCCTCTTCTATTGTCCTCTTTATGCTAGGACGTGGTGGGTCTTCTATGTAGACTGTCCTCTTCATGTTGCCCATGGCATCGACCAACTTTGAAAGTGCATCGATCTGGTCGTTCTTCGTCCTCAAAATCTGGTGGATGGATAATGAATTAAATTGACGTATAAGCTCTCGAACCTTTTCTAAGTACTTTGCCATCGTTGGCTCCCAAGCCTCATAATGGTCGTTCCCCTGGTTCACCACAAGCTGGGAGTCGTTGCATGCTTCCATATTCCTCATGCTAAGCTCTTTAGATAATGATAGGCCGGTTATCAAAGCCTCATACTCAACTTCATTACTTGACGCTTGAAATTTGAACCAAAGGGCGTACTCTAGCATTACTTCATCGGGCCCCAGCAGGATCAATCTAGCTTTACTACCTCCCTAGTTTGACGACTTGTCCACATGGAGGACTCAAGGTTCCTCTTCCCAATTTGGGGAAGGGCCCGTGTTGGTAGATGCTTCCGAAATGGGTTCAAGCTTGTCAAGTTCCGAGGTCAGCGAGCTGAATGTGAACTCTGCCATGAAGTTTGACAGTATTTGTGCCTTGATCGTCAATCATGGTTCAAACCATATGTCATACTTGTTGAGCTCTATGGCCCACTTTGTTAGTCAACCCAAGACCTCAGGCTTCTAAAAAACTTGTCAAAGGGGTCGATTGGTGAGGATGACGATGGTATGAGATTGGAAATAGGGTCTTAGCTTCCGAGCCGAGATGATTAGTGCGAAGGCGAGCTTTTTAATGTTCGGATATTTGGTCTCAATCGCGTGCAAGACTTTGCTTACGTAGTAGACTGGTCACTACACTTGTCAACAACCCAGAAATTTACGTGATGTGATATCGAAGGCACACTTGTTTGAGTTGAGCTTTAGGTTGTATTTTCTTAAGATGGTAAAAACCTTGATTAAATCATAAATAAGAGAATTAGTTGACCTACTTTTTGCAACCATATCATTAACATAAACTTCTATTTTATTTTCAATTAAATCAAAAAATATTTTGTTTACAAGATGCTGGTAGGTCGCCTTGGCATTTTTCAAGCCAAAGGGCATAGCTTTATAATAGTATAGGTCAGTCTCGGTTACAAAGGAGGTTTTTTCTTCATCTTCAAGATCCATCTGGATTTGGTTGTAGTTGGAGTATGTGTCCATGAAACTCAATAACTTGATCCTTGAGGCCACGTCTACCAGTTTGAGGTCATTGTAGTCAATACATAGTCACCACTTCCCATTTGCCTCTTTAACGAGCACCATGTTTTCTAACCAGCTCAGGTAGCAATGGTCCTCCATGTTGAGGAGCTTCCCAACCTCCTCATCAATGGTCATCCACTACTTTGGGGCGAAGTTCCTCTTTATTTGCCTTACAGGTTAGTTTGGAGTACAAAGGTTCTTCGAGTTTTGACCCGATCTGTACCATCTTCTCGGGGTCGGTATCAGAGACCCACACCACGACAACTTTTTGCACTGAACGAGCTCGATCCTTGTGTTCTAGGAGTGGTTCTAACTCTGCTACCATAGATTGTTTGCCCTTTCCTATAAGGTTTGCCACGTAACACTTTATAGATTCCAATTGATCCCTCGGAACTAYGCCGACCCCATAATCGGTCGAGAATTTCAAAGCAAGGTGGTATGTAGACACCACCGCTCGGAGGGCATGCAAGATAGGGCGTCCAAAGATGGCATTATATGGGGAACTGTTGTTGATGACAAGAAAGTCATGGTTGAAACTTACCCTATTCGGCGCGGTCCTTGCTGAAACCAAGATGTTGACTCTTCCCAATGGTCTAATGACATCCCCACTAAAATTGACCATATGCATGTTGGTAGGGACAAGATCCTCCTTACAAAGGTCCATCTTCTCGAAGGCTTCTAAGAATAGAATATCAAGTGAGCTACCACTGTCCACTAGGATTCTCTTTACCTCAAAATCGTTAATAACCAACTTGACAACAAGGGCGTCATCTTGCAGGTATTGCACTCCATGTGCGTTGTCGTTAGTGAAGGAGATCACTGGTTCGATGTTTGGCATCTTCGGCGGGTTCTCCTCTTCATTGACGAGGTCTTGGACAGCGGCCTTGCCAGGCGACAAGCTATAATTGGCCACAATGGAGCCATCAGTAATGATGTTAGTGACCCCTTTGATTGGTTGATTGGCTTCTTGGTTCCTCGGGGGATCTCTGGGTGGCTGGTCACTGGGTTTCTCTCTTTGCTAATCGACAACTTAGTCTTCTCTCTTGATGAATTGCCTTAGGTACCCTCCGCAGATTAACTCTTCACTCTTCAATTTTGTCCTTGAGGTTACAAAAATTCTCCATGTCGTGACCTCGCTTTCTATGGAAATGGCAATGCTGGTCCTGATTTCATTTGGATGGGTTGCTCTTCAAGTAGTCGACCGACTTGATCTCCATTAAGACCTCCCCTCTCCTCGCGTCTCAACAACGTGTAGTTCTGGTACTTCATCGGGGGAGTATGAGATTTTCGGGACGATGACCCAGAATGCCGAGTAGGTGATTGGGAACGTTGGGTAGGGGAGTTGGAACGCCTAGATGACCTACAATCCTGCTTGCCTCGCTTCCTACCTCCTTTAGTGTGATCCTCATCCTAGTCATCTTCCTCTCTACGTCTTTTGTTGTTGCTTTCTGCTAGGTCTTTTCGGGATCCGACTGCCTCTTCTACTTTGATGTACTTGCTAGCCTAATCAAGGAATTCCTCCATGGTAGGTGGGGGATTCAACTCGATCATCTAGCACAGGTTGGGGTGTTGGACGTCGTTGATCGCTGTGGTGAGTTGAACAGCAGGGTCAAGGTTCGAGACTTGAAACCTCTCTAGGTTGAACTATTTGATGTAGTCTTTGAGCGGCTGGTCTCAGTGTTGGATTACATTCATTAAACTAGAGGTGAACTTGGCAAAATGTGTGATGAACAGGTCGACAAACTGTCTCCACGTCTAAATGAGGCCTACGATCAACCTGTAGTACCACATTCGAGTTGTACCTTGGAATGTAGTCGAAAAGGTCATGCATAGGCTGGCCTTAGTAGCTCTGTTTAACTGCATTAGAGCCTAAAAGATCTCCACATGGTCGATAGGGTTGGTGGAACCGTCGTGGGACTCCAATGTCGAGGCCTTGAGGTCTTTGGGTCAAGAGGCTGCCAGGATCTTGGCCGTGAGGGACAAGGCCCGAGAGAATGGGGCCACAGTCGGAGTGCTAGACCTTGTCACCTCTTGGTCTCTCTCCATGCTCATCTGGGGGTCCTCCACTCGCGGGATGAGCCGTCTCCTTACGGGCTCATGTCTAGGGCGTCTCTTGTGCTTGTTTCTATTGGACTCAGGTGTCAATGTGGCATTGTCGATCCCAGTTGTGGTAGTCACTTTGCTAGTTTCCTCGTCAGAGATGTAGATTGTGTCTTGCACTTCAAAGGTCCAGGTCCTTGCTACAGTCGCCGAAAGGTCCTCTGGATGGCATTGGTCCTCTGGGGGTTAGCCGACATGTTCATGTTTCGGCTGGTGCCAAGTTCTCCGTTCGGTGTTGTGTCGGAAACTGCTAATTCTGAAGGGGAGCCTACGACGGCATTGGCCCGATAGTAGTGATATGTTGCTCCCAAGACTGCATGCACAAGTCCATATTCCTGATGTATCGCATGAGTTCCTGAAACTGGGCTTGGTCAACCTCAGTGGGAACTGAAGACGACTTGACCATTGGAAGTTTCCTTCGGTGGAGGTTCCTTCATTCTGAGAGTTTTTTGGAGATGGTGTAGACATGATCGTCGAAGTGCTTGGTTTGGTGAGAAGCTGAACTGGCTTTTCATTTAGATTTCCCTAGACGTCGCCAATTGATGATGCGCAAAATCGCATGCTTCCCTACTGGAGGACAGCTCGGACAATGTGGGTTGAGGTTGGCATACCAATCTTCAAGAGTGAGAGAGAATCAAAGTGTCTGGGGGTTTAGACCTGAGGTGAGCACTCCGATGCTTAAGTCAATCGAGCTAGTAGAGCAAGAGAGCAAGAGAATGAGAGTTATGTTTGCACTAGATTGTGCGTACCTAATAAAGGAGGGTCGAGTCTCTTTCATAGGCGTTGGGGTCTAAATTCCGTGTCTGAGATATCTGAGGATGATGGACCTTATCGGCCCGTTATCTTCGGGGCACGTCTCTCCCACGTTAATGGGGATCCTCATCTAGTCTATCCGAGTCGTATGGAGTTCGGGGTTGTCCACGTTTAGTGGGCGACGTCGGTCTTCAAGGTCCTTGACTTTCACTCCCGAGGTGGAAAATGCTTCCCTATTGTGGGGTTTTCGGTTGGTCTCCCTAGGTCGGTGTGCCATGTAGACCTGTTCATGGGTCGGGCCGAGTCGGGCTCGGGCTGGGCTTTCACTCTGCATTAATAGATTTTTCTAAGGCTCAAGCCTGAGTCCGGCCCGACCATCGGGCCTACAACTTGGGCCCGAGCTCAAAGTCTAGCTCATGCAGCTGCTATTGCTGAAACGACTGGAGAGAGAGTAAAAAATGTATATATTAAATTATTAATATATATATATTCTAATAAATATTATATATTTTATATAATATATAAAATACATATTATGTATCTTATAAAATATATAATGCTGAGTCGGGCCAGGCCGGGCTTTTTTGACAAATCCCGAGCCCAGCCTGAAACACAACCGGGCTTGCTGTTTTGGGCCCAAGGTCAGGCCCACAGGCCTAATTACATGTCTAAGACCAACCGGAGTGCGGGCCAGGCCGTCGGACTACCCGACCCCTGAACAGGTCTAATGCCATGTGTCGCTCGGCCAAATCACCCTCCCTCAGATATTGATGTAATTTCAAACAATAAAAGAAATTTGTCTTTCTCTAGAGCCCATCTCTGATCTCTCCTTCAACAACCCTCTCTCGTGGCAGAGAGATTTGACTCCCCCTTCTTCGGTAACAATCTCAATGTACCAGCCCATCACCACGTTCTTTGTTTTTTTCCCTTTTTTGTGTGTATCTTCTCCGCAGTAGCTCTGGCCGGTTCGTTCTTTCTTTCTTCCAATTCTGTGTTTTTGAGATGCATCGAAAATGAAATTTGCACTTCACGTTTGCACATCTAAAATGTGAAGGTTAGAAGCATGTCAACTATAGACTGGAGTTAAGCTCTGTTTTCAATTAATTTTTCACTCAACTATAACTAGTTTTCAGACTATCATTAATTCATTTGTAGCTTTGTTTGATATTTCGGATCAAGTACAACGATCATTGACAGGTTTGAAATAATCAATCAACACTTGCATTCTTCACCAAAATACAATTTGAGACTTGAGTCCAGGGTAAGTGAATGTTGTGAGCCCTGTTCTCTTTGAAAACTTTTGAATGTGTGTTGAGTGATGACTAGTTTATTTCAAATCCAAAGTTCTGCACCTCGAGAAGCAAATGCCTATTTTTAAGTAGTTGATCCATGCAAGTGTCTCAACAAAATTTCTATCTTGACTGACAGATTCTAAGAATTCGTTAACAAATAATTCAGAGGTTGCCTTTAATTACACGTTTTTGTGAAACAATTTCTCAACCTCAATTGTATTATTTTGACCTCTCTAGACTCTAATTCATGTAATTGGTTTTCAGTAACTATTCCTCTCTTTTTTGATAATGTCTATTTATAATCTTTGTCACAACTAAATTAACAAACGAAGAGTTTGGGTCAGGAGAACTCTGCTACAAGACTAGTATGGAAAGAAAGGGAAAGACAGGGAACCAATGCAAGGGTTAAAARGATTTCCTTACCTCCCCCTTTCTTTCCTTACATTTTTCTTCAAACCAAACATAGCCTTAAGGAAAGGCTCCTTGCTCCTCTGAGATAATTTTAAGTAGCACCATTGCTAACCAAATAGGAAAAAWTTTGCATATACACAAGCTTGTTTTAATCTCATCCAATTTTTGTTTTCATAGATTTTATACTCATTTGTTATAAGGGATGCTAGTTAGGATTCTTTTGTAATTTTAATTGATAGTCATTTCCTCATTTTGATATGCCATACTGCAAAGATCACTTAGAGCATGTTCTTAAAAGTTAAAATTAATAGTCATTTTCAGTGCTTATAGTATAGAACCAATTATTCTTTACTTTATCTTAGTACTGTTCTAAATTGTTTTAAACCTGGTCGGAAGATTTGAATCACTAGTCCAAAGAATCAATGGTGTTATCCAAACGTTATTTTTATTTTTATAGAACAGAAATTTGTTCCCGAGGAATAAAGTGCCAAACGCCTTAATTATTCCTCAAGAACCAGAAGCAGAATTCCTGTTTCGAATCAGGAATTTCCTCAATAATAGAAACTGGCAGGAATGATGCCAAACGGGCCCTTAATATACAAGAATAAGTTTAATTAATCATAGCATTATGTTAATAATATGAAGGTTGGTGCCTTACACTTATAGTCCTACATACAGCTAGGCAGATGCGCGACTGGTTTTAGGTTAAGGTGCACCCACAAAATGAATATGAGTGTGCCTTTCAAAACACTGAAATGAATATGAGTGTGAATTAGAGTGCCAATTGGGTGGGTTAAATAAGGATTGAATACCAACCCATCCATATTCATCCACCGACCCACCATGATCCATCATCAATCCTTGTTAAAGGGTCATAACCCATACTAACCTTAGACCCACTTGACCCATCTATATTGACCCTTAACCACCCTCACCTATAAATACAAAAATGAGTTGGGATGTCCCATATACCCGAAATAATAATTTTTAAGAAAAACATCTCTCTCTCTCTCTCTCTCTCTCTCTCGGTTGTCACATGGCAGACCCAAAAATAACAAATTTTTTAGAGGAACATCTCTCAAGACTGCCATGTAGCATAAATGGATTGGGGCAACCCGTATACTCGAAAATAACAATTTTTGAGGAATAATCTCTTTCAAGGATGTCACGTGAAAGAACCAGGCCGGGTTGACTCGTATACCTAAAAAAACAATTTTGAGAAAATCATCTCTCTTAAGACTGTCGTGTGACAGAGACAGGTTGGGTTGTCCCGTATATTCGAAAAAACATTTTTGAGAGAGTCATCTCTCTCAAGACTGCCATGTGACAAAACGGGTCAAGTCAACCCGTATACCTGAAAATGCAAAAATTATAGATAAATATAGAAAATAGCAGAAAATGCAAACAATACAAAAAAAATATATATATAAACTACCAGAAAATTGCAGAAAATGCAGAACTTTTGTAGAAAAAATCAGAAAAAATGCACAAAAATACCAGAATTTTCAGAAAATTACAAAAATGTAGAAAAATACTAAAAAAATATAGAAATTGCAGAAAATAGCAGAAAAACTATAGAAAATGTAAAAAAAATGCATAACTTTTATAAAAGTACTTATGCAAAAGTGCTTTCATAAAAGTGTTTTCGTGTAAAAGTACTTTTGTAAAAGTGCTTTCGTAAAAGTACTTTTATAAAAAGTGCTTTTATGCTTTCATAAAAGTACTTTCATAAAGTGTTTTCGTATAAATGTGCTTTTGTAAAAGTGCTTTCGTAAAAGTACTTTTCATAAAATTACTTTATAAAATTGCTTTTGTAAAAGTGCTTTTCTGTAAAATTGCATTGAACACGAAGTTGATAAAATCCATTTTATTTCATTTTTAATTACAAAATGAAATGTGGAATGATGGTTTGGAATTGTAATGAGATGTGAACACACTAGGAGGCTTGAGTTTGAGTCACTTTCACAAAAGCACTTTTATAAAGTAATTTTACGAAAAGTACTTTTACATGAAAGCGTTTTTATAAAAGTATTTTTATAAAAGTACTTTTATGAAAGTATTTTTATGAAAGTACTTTTATAAAAGTATTTTTACGAAAGTACTTTTATAAAAATACTTTTACAAAAGCACTTTTACATGAAAACACTTTTTGAAAAAACTTTTATGAAAGCATAAAAGCACTTTTATGAAAGCAATTTTATGAAAGCATGCTTACAAAAGTACTTTTACACAAAAACACTTTCATAAAGGTACTTTTATGAAAGCATAAAAGCACTTTTACGAAAGTACTTTTATGAAAGAACTTTTGAGGAAGTACTTTCATAGAAGTACTTTTATAATTTATGAGAGCACTTTTATAAAAAATATGCATTTTTTTTGCATTTTTTGTAATTTTTTGCTATTTTCTACATTTCCTGTAATTTTTGGTATTTTCCATGTTTTTTTGAAAATTTATGGTTTTTTCGCATTTTTTATTTTGTGCTTTTCTACACAATTTTTGCATTTTTCTGGTGTTTTCATGCATTTCCTGCAATTTTTTGGGTTTTTTTTTGCATTTTTTTGTAAATTTTTGTATTTTCTGAATTTCTGCTATTTTTTGCATTAATCTACAATTTTTGCATTTTCAGGTATACGGGTTGACTTGACTTGTTTTTGTCACGTGGTAGTCTTGAGAGAGATGATTCTCTCAAAAGTGTTTTTTTTTTTTTTTTTCTGGGTATACGGGTTAACCCGACCTTATTCCTTTAGGTGGCATCCTTGAGAGAGATTATTCTCTCAAAAGTTGTTATTTTCGGGTATACGAGTTGCCCCAACCCATTTCTGCCACGTCACAGTCTTGAGAGATGTTCCTCTAAAAAATTTGTTATTTTTCGGCTATACAGGTCGACCTGACCCATTTATGCTAGGTGACGACCTTGAGAGAGAGATGTTCCTCTTAAAAATTATTATTTCGAGCATACAGGCCGTCCCGACCCATTTTTTGTATTTATAGGTGAAGGTAGATGGGTTAGTATGGGTGAGGGTGGTTAAGGGTCAATATGGGTTGGTCAGGGTGGGTCAAGGTTATGGTGAGTTGTGACCTTTTAACAAGGATTGATGATGGGTCATGGTGGGTTGGTGGGCCAATATGGGCGGGTTGGTATTCAACACTTACTCAATCCAACCCAACCCACCCATTTGCCACTCCTAAACACAACCCATCATGATCTTAATGGGTACCCTCGACCCAACTCACCCTGACCCTTTTCCACTAACCCTAATGGGTTACTTGACCCATATTAACCCGCCAATAGAATGGGTGGGCTCCAATGTGGTTTGGGTGGGTCAAATGGGTTGGGGTCAAGATTGGCAGTCCTAAGTGTGAAGACACCAATATATGGGTGTTGATCGACATTTTCCTAACTTCTACAGAATGAAGTTTTAAATCATGTGAGCATTCTATGTTCTTTTCCTTAATATGGGTGATTAAATTCATATTATTGTTGTAGATTTGCTTTCAAACACTGGGAATTCAAGACCGTGGTCATGTATATATCTTTATTTTTTGCAATTCTGTTGTCATATATATTTCTCTTCTCATGGTGTACCTATAACGATGTGAGGATGGTCTCCTTTCTCCCCCAGCCATTCTCAATCTTGTGTGTTTATTTTTTATTTTTTATTTTTAAAATTGAACAAAACCTAATTGTCCCATTCTACATGTCAATACCGACAAHAATGAAATTTATAGTAAGAGGGAAATCCGTCGACTTTAGAAATCGTGAGGGTTCAAGTCCCTCTATCCCCAATCTATCCCCCCAAAAGGCCCDTTTTATTCCCTAACTATTTATCTTATCCTCTTTTTTGGCAACGGTTCAAAAAAAATTAGTTATGCTTCTTATTCACTCTACTCTTTCACATTCACAAATGGATCCGAGCATAAATGTTTATCTCTTAGATCGTGGAACTTTTTTTTGACTAAAATACCCTTATTAATGAATCTGATCCCTCTGTAATTGTGAAGGCAAAAAATGTAATTTGAACTACTATTTTTCACCTCATTTAATTAAATCTCATAAAATCTTTCATTTAAAGTAGAGAGTGCAAAAGTTTTATTTGACTAACATATCCCTATTTTGAATTTGATCCCTTTTGAATTGTGAGGGAGAAAAATGAAAATGGAATTACTACTTTTCACCTCATTCAATTCCCTCTCATTAAATCATTTATTTTAGGAGTTTTTTTCTCACTAATAGATACTACTAATTATATCTATATTCAATACTTCAATACATACTTTTTTAATTGACCTAAAAATGAAACTATTTTCTTATTTGGTGATGGGTTAGTAGTTTTACCTTTTGGGACAAATGTGTTAACCCTTGATGTTAGAACTAAATGATAAAAATAAAAAAAAAGCACAAATACTAAAACATAGAAAATCCCTAATATCGTATATCAATCATATTAAGGAAAAATAAGTAGAAAGTAACAAGAATCATTTTTATTGATGATAAAAAATTAATTACAAAATTTAAAACTGATTTAAAAGTTAAATTGTTTTCCTATTTGGTGGTGGGTCAAAAGTTGAACCTTTGGGGTCAAATGCGTTAACCCTTGACATCATAATTAAATAAGGGCGAGAACTATATAAGTGGAGTTCAAATCTCTTAGTAGATGCCAAGAAGAAAAATTCTTCACTACCTTAGATACATCTTTCCTGCCTAATAATGTCCTATGAATATTGGAAAAAGAAGTTTGGCATTCCATTTGGGTCAGGAGCTTTCCTCATGGCCATCTGAAAACAAGGCCTCCTCCATTTTCATCTCCATGACTTCTTTCTCTAATCAATCATTCACCTTCGATGACACTCGAGTTGTTAGGCAGTCTATATCATCCCTTATTGAAGGTCTTTTTTTTTTTCATACAGTTTTTACATTTTCTCCACAAATAATTTCATTTCCATGTCCCTTAAGCCGATCACCTTTGTTGTTTTTTTTTGCTTACTCCATTTTTAGCTCTTCTCCTAAAAAAAATTAGTATTATTATCACCATAATTAAGCAATTTGACTATTGATTTCTGAACCCATAAAATTTCTTCTCATCTTAACACAGTTTCATGTTCCTACTAAATGTCTTTGACTTTTGTCCCATAAAACTCTGATCGGGCCAATTTTAGCTAACATCAAAATACCTTTGAGATAATTCACTTATTTATATATCAAAAAAAAAAACATTCTTATTCGACTTCTCAAAAGAGTTTTGAAGGAAGCCATACTTTCTACCCAATTAATACTGGTTTGATCCTCCAATCTCTGTACCAAACATCCTGGACCACCCTCCCTCCTACTATCTTCATGATCGGTCCACATCTTTTTGAAGTGGAAAATTCTTCTAAACTTCTAGATTTGGTTGAGTAACCAGCAAAAATTGAACATGATTAAAATCCATTATAACAACTACTTGAGTAATAGCCATTTCAAACCTTATCTTCCACTCCATTGTGGCTAAGGCCCGATCTTGTTCTTCTTCTATGTTTTCTAAATTATCCCTTCCATTGGTCTAGGTGAATCTTGGGCCATTACTTTCTATATTTGTTAAACCCCATAGATTACTTTTTTTTTTTAATCACTTCTCTTTGGACATCTGCCTCCCTCCTTTTCTTCCCTTCTCAAACCAAAATTAAAATCCCCTCTAGTCACAATCAGGGAATCTCACTTTTTGAGATACATCTCCCCATTAATCAATAGGGATATCCTTTTTAGACTCATTATTAGGTTCACCATATATGAAAGTACAACACCAGTCACCTTATCATAAAAAAATAAGGAGAAGTACACTATAGCCCATTGCAGAATTCTGAAATTACAGTCCTCATAGTTTACTAGTAACCCCCTATAAACCACATCCTGTCCATGGATTTGGCATCAATCCACGGTCAGGATTCGTCCCACCTGTACAGAAAAAAAATACAAGTGTGAATATACCTAGGGCGGACACCAAGGATTTTTAGTTTTATGGTGGGCTTCCAAAAAGAGTTAGATCCCATGGCCTACCAATAGAACCCACCCCACCCTTCCTAGTTCCAAAGAAAATTAAGTTGTTTCTTACAAATTAAAAAAACTTACTTTCATTTCCATGGGAAAAAGGATATCAATTTTTTTTCCTTCTCTAGAGTCTCCTTTGCTACTTAAACTGTTAAGATAGACCTAACAAGTTGATAGTTCTAACCTTTTTTTTTTTGTATTGATTATTCGCCTTTTGCCCCCAATAGGGGCCCTAATTCAATTTATATGGCATAGTACCACACTTTTTTATCTAGCAATATTATACTCTTCTCAAACGTGGATTTGGAGTCGTTAGTAACGGTGCTCAAAACCACATATCGTCTAGGGCTTACCCAGTTACGTGCCAACTGAGCCACCACTTGGTTGGTTGATAGTTCTAGCTTAGAATCTCCATTTCACCCTTGGTGGTTATTCCGGGACAACCACCTTAACCTAATCATCCTTGACAACTGCTTTTAAGAATCCTAAATTATTTTCTTTTTCTTAAAATTTGGTTCCATTATCCATGGGAGCCATACAACGACTAAAACAACACTTAGTCCTGCCATTGTTAGTTTCTTTTACGATATCATTTTCCAACGTCTTGGCCCAGCTAAAATCTTCCGACTTAGTATATTTGCATGACCAATGCACAGTGTGGTGGGTTTTGTTCTCACTCCCCAAGTGGGTATGCCCATAAAAAAGATTTCTATTTGAATTGGACAAGATAGATAAATTTTTACACCCTAGAAATAAAAAAAAATACAACATTTAAAACATACACAAGCCATTCAGCAGCTAACAATAAAACCTAATGAAACTTACACCTAAATTTGCTAAAGCTAACAAAGTAATCGCATCATTCAATGAAAGGACTACCACTACCACACTTCCATCCTTTCAGTCATTTTTGAGTCGCTTGATTTAATAAACTGTTTTTCAAATTGGATTTGATTTTCTTAGATGGTGTTTGGTTTTATTACCATTTATCTGAAAAAATAAAAACAGGTTAACCACCTACGTATTACTCTAGTGGAATTTGAAATGTTATTTGATTAAACCATTTATTAAATGATTTTTTTCTCAAGTTGTGTGAGAGCTTTCTACTGGAGAAACATCTTTTTTAGGTTTCCCCTAAAAGACGTTTCTCCTGACACTAAGTTATCTTTTTTCTTTTTTTTTTTTTCAATATTCAGCTTATGTGATGCCTAATGTCGTCTAATAATTGTCAAATACATTTTTAGGATCCTTCCAAGTCTAAACTTTAAGTATATTATATTAAAAAGATATAATATTTTATATTATTATATATGTTATAGGTTATATAATGAAAAAAAAATATATGTTGCATTTTATGAGCCATGCTGAGCTAGAAATGATCACCTCTAGAGAGAAAATTTTCAATCTTGAATAACCTCCTGCCCAAGACCAATTAAAGCTACCTGAGCCCATCCTATATTTCATTGGGCCCAAGGTCCATGTGCAGGGATGGGCTTTGGTTGATCTTTTAACTCAATCAACCCATCCAATTTACGCCCGTTATCATAGACTTACTTGCCTTGGTCTCACATTCTCACTCACGCCCGTTAGGCCGTTATTCCCCTCTCTGGACTCTACCTTGTTTCTTTTTTCTTGCACGTGCCAGTTTCACAGGAGGGTGGAGTGGAGTTCCATACTTCCCATCGTGCATTTCACCGTTTCGAGCTTTTTTTCGGAATTGTCGCATGGCTTCCAGCGTGGAGCGCAAGATGAGAATCCAACACAGACTGATGTCCTCTCCTTTACTAATACTAAGAACGAGGAAACAGCACTAGCGATGGATTCCTGTGGAGATGAGTGAATTTTCACTGTTTTAGGCTTGGAGTAGGTTTATTTATTCTGTTTAACTTGTTCTTCTTTCACTCAGCTAGTACTTTTCCAAGTAATCTTCATTTTTGCCGGTTGCTGCTTCTCCGTCTCGATGGAAACCTTTTTGCTACAAGAAAAATACCGCTGTGACCGGAGAAAACTCCTCGATTTCATTTTGTCTGCAGGATTAATCAAAGAATTTCGAACTCCTAGCGGTCCTGTCGGGTTGTCGGCCGTTGATTTGGATAAAATTAGCGTTGATTACGTGCTCGAGTGCATCGGATCAGGTCCTTTTCTTCGTATTTTACTTTACTTGGTTTATTACTTGATGGGTGGGCTTAGAATAGCTAACGCATTATTATTGCTTGCAGGCGGGGTACTGGATCTTTCTGAAGCGACTAAGAAGTACAACGATGAATTTCGTTATCCAGCTATGGTAGTTATTCATTTTTGTTGGTCCAATTGCCATTTACTCAAGCTCAAAAATGTCGTGAGAAAACTTCTTCTATTGATAACTCTGGTCTCTCTGAGTCGATAGAATTGGTAACTCTGAAATGTACGGTGTGTTTTGTATACTTTATATGATGATGAAATTTGTATCCTGTTGTTTGTGATAAATTGGTGTATGTAAACATGTTAAGGGAATTGCATTATGTCAATTAGTTGTAAGAAAGGCAGCTAACTGGGAAAGAAGAATAACTACATTGAGTCCACACTGAACTATAGTTGTCGAGGATGATTGAGGAATGATAACATAGACAACAGAATGCACATGCAGATGCTTGTTTCTGATTGGACCCTTGTCACTCTCAGAGTACGTTGAAGCTAATGCTTCTATATGGTTAGGTTGTATGAACTCTTGGAATCTCTTATTATCGAGGGGCAATGCCTCTAAAGTTTCTTCTTTTTCTGTTGATCATTGGCAATGTCTGTAATGTTTTGACCCTGTGACCTCAGAAACGTCCATGTCTTCAGCATAAGAATGGAAGAAAAAAAGAGAAAGAGATGGTGGTTTAGCTTTAGAGCTTCAAGCAGTTCGAGAAAAGAAAGCATGAACATTGGAAATCTATCATCACTTTATTTGTGCATATGAAGAAATCTTCGTTCCAGTTGTGAAATCAGAGCTTAAACTAGCTAACATATTAACCAAGGTTGCCTAAAAAAGTCTTATTAAATGCCACTATTAGCAGGCTAGGCATGATTGATATCTTTGCAACAGTTTGAGGGGGGGGGGGGTGCTAGGGTCAGGTCGATCCATCTGGGCTTATCCATTACCCTTCTTTCAATTTAATTTAGAGCTACTGTAACCTAATCTATATAAGGTTATTTTTGTCAAATCAATTGCATTGCTAACACAGTAATAAGGGCTGGGTAATAATGATTTTTTTCTAGATTCCGTTTCTTCTTTTAATTGAACCCTAATAGTCCAATTTTCCATATTCGTGTTCATTTTTTCCTTCAAAAAAGATAATAACCTATCCAAGAAAGTAAAGAAATAGAAAATTTATCTTGTTGGACCTTCTGTTTCTTGTCTTTATGTATCTTCTCTCATTTACTTTGAGGTAGCCCCTCTTTATTTATGCCTTTCTTATTGAATTTGACTTATAAGTCTATATTTCTGATCTTTGCCTATATATTTTTTCTATGGTTCCTTTCATGCATCTATTTTCTCTTTATCGATATTTGATTTATGTGCCCATAATTTAACAATGGATATGGCACCAAACAGAACAGATTGGTGGAACAGGATTCATATAGCCGACCCCGTATCATTGGATAAAGACTTAGATGATAGTGATTTATATTTGTTATGGTTCCATTCACACATCAATATGTTCTTTTTCTCTTATTTATTCTTATTATTTGCTTCACTTGAATCTTCTGTTATGTCACTTTCACTTGGTTGTCATTATTTCTTTTCGAAATGATAAAGATAAATAACCTGTCCAAGAAAGTTAAAGAAATATAAAAGTTATCCTGATGGATTTTCTGATTCTTGTCTTGCATTTTTATTTTTTGTTTTTATTTATCCTTTTCTCTCATTTACTTTGAGGTAGTCCCTCTTTATTTTTTCCTTTCTTATTAAATTTGAATTACAAGTTTATATTTCTGCACTTCATCTATGTTTGTTATTGTTCCTTTCATGCATCTATTTGTTCTTTCCTCTTATTTATTCTTATTATTTGCTTCACTTGAATCTTCTGTTTTATAACATTCATTTAGTTGACATTATTTCTTTTAAAATGATTTTTAGCCTCATTTTGGGAGAAAATTTGTGTTTGAACTCTAACGTTTTTTTAATAAATGTAAAAAAGATCTGCTAATTGACTGTCTAGTATATCGTACTTTTAAATGATGAATCTGCAGTTTAAAGAAACAAACTATTTCATTTTGCAGATCAAATCTCCATCAAAAAGCTACTACTTTCTTATTTCAGATCCAGAGATGTCTGGATCTCCTCCTCAGAATGCACCTCCTCAAGTTGAGCTTAAAATGAACCTTAATTATTCCTCATGCTCATTGAATCAACTGGATCCTTTAGTTGTTGAGGAAACTCAAATTTCTGGAGATGAAGATGGTGCCAAATACAAAGTTGCAACTTTTACACCTTGTGAACATATTAATGATGCAAATGTACTCTCATTAGGATTGCCAATGTTGAGTACAGGTATTGGTTTGTTGACATTTATCCATATTTCCATATATTTTTTCTAGAATATAATAAGAATTTCACTAACTAATTGCAATAGAATTGCTAATAATTGACTGGTGCCTTTTCTTTTTCTTTTCATCTTTGTTAATTGACTTCCCCTTAATTATTCCATTTGTTTATGGAGCCACATAATATCATCTTTCTGTCAGACTAATATATTGTTTTAGAACCTTTGAAGGATTATCTGATGATGATTTGCGGGAAACAGCCTATGAAATATTGGTTGCTTCAGTGATCTTTTCTGGGTCTCTCTCTCTCTCTCTCTCTCTCTGGATTGAATTTTCACTGATTTTATACACCCTAAAACTCTCTTTTGCATAACTAGGGGTCAAGTATGTTCTTTTGAAGAAAAAAAGAAGGAAAAGAAGTCTCACATGTTGTCAAGGCTGAGGAGCAAAAGAGATAAATTAAATTCACAATCTCAGACAGCAAAATTCCATTTTGAACTGCCTGACATCATTCGTGTTCAAATGCAGGCAAGGCATGGTATCCATTATTTATTTTTGAAGTCTTAGCAATAATTTATATTATTTGAACATAATTTTAAATTTAGAACCTTGCAAAAGTTTTGGAGAAGCTCTACAACCTGAGATTGGTGAGCTTAACTTTGTTCAAAAACGCAATGCAAATTTTTTGAACTCGATCTTGAGCAGACTATCCTTATGTATAATTACATTATCACCTTTTATTACTACATCTTGTACTCCTGTCAAACATGCAATAAATGAGAAGATTCAGTCCACTAGGGAGATAGCAATCACAGAATTATAGTTTTCTGAAGTAGGAAAAATATGGCTCAAGCAGAACTGATGTTACTCATAGTTTGTATGTATGATTTTGTTATCGGGGAAAGTGTTGTGTAGTTTAATATGCTTCATCTACTCATGTTTTTAAATACAAATATGACACTACTTTCAACGAATTCTTTTTTCCATATTGAGGTTTTCTATAATTCCGAAAATAGGACTAAGTTGATCAGTTGGTTGTTGTTGCTTAAATAGATCTGAATATGTATTCTGCACGTTCCCAAGGTCATTCTTGGTTGTGAACGGTCTTGCTGACTCACTAGCAAGGAGAAGAGTAACGAAGGAGGAATTGGAATTGGAATTGGGGGCATCAGGCCTGGGGATAAGTATGTAGCTCACTTTAAATGCTTCCAGAATTTGAGGGAATTTCAAAAGAAGGTTTTGTGAGTAATTTTTTGTTATCTCCAGAGCTGAATTTGTGAGATGAATATGTTGTATCTTTTGGTCTTTTTACTCTTTTCTGTTGTATGGTGATTTCTCATCACCTCTTGGTTGTACTCTTTTATTACTATTAATATTTTTTTTAATACTCAGGCATGTATTCCATGAAATTGTAGCTATCGGCCTTGGGCTGTTTGCTTGATCCCTTTCTTTCAAACACTTTGAAGTGATTGAGCTTTTCCCTTTCTATGCCAATAAAGCTTTTGTTTAGTGTTTTTGATAGAACAAAGCTTCCAAGGTCATAGTTTACTTCTTATGTGATAAGATTGATTTACCTTGTTTACTTGGGAATGGCATGGGATGCTTTTTTGGCTTCTTCAGGTTCTTAAGCCGCCTCCTAATCACATCTTCATGGAAGGCAAATGGGTGACATTTGTCCAAGAGGTAAAAGAGTGGAAACTAGAGAAAATAATGAGATGTCTAAGAGTATAAATCTGGATTAGTGGTTTCCATGGTTGTTGCCACTACTGTCTCTTTTCCTGACCCCGTGTGGCAGAGGCCTGGATTTTCTGCCACCACCAACAACAGGCCCTCTACTTTCTTACCTGCCTTGCTACCCTCTGTAGTCATACCCTGGTGGATTCTTTTTTTCCCAGACGATCAGGATGTTCATATCTGCTATGCGTATAGAAAACTTCAACCTCCCAAATGGGTTCTTTGGAGAGGATTTTTTATACACACACCATTGGTGGAACTCCCATTTTCCCACAACAATTGCATTTGCTACTTGGGCTTCAATTACATTTTTCTTATTGAGCTTCTCAGGCAAAGGGAAAACCATAGGTAGGAACTCAGGCCAAATAGTGAACGTACAGGATACTGTCTAAAACAATATTAATTGATGTTAGAGTAAGCAGCCAGTCATCCCAAAACCTGCCATGCAAGTTAAATGGTTAAGAGAAAGATTACTGGTTGTGGAATCGTTAGTTGAATTGTGTATTGCTAGTGTTAATGATGATTGTGGAATCATCAAAAGATTACTTATCAGATTACTAAGCAGATATATTCCACCATGAAGGACGTTATTGTGGAATCATCAGAAGATACTTATGATCATCCTAGGCTGCTGGAGAGGTGTTTGGTGGGTCGATTTATCAATTCTGATCCTGATGTAGAAGCTGTAGGGGGTGGGCTGTTGCTGAATGGCGTCCAAAGAGTTTTCTTCAGGTTAGAAAGTTGAATGCTGCTTTTTTTTTTCCCCTTTTTACCTTCTGCAATGTGGCAGAAGTGAGAGATATCTTGAATTGAGAATTGGGACAGGCGTGTTCCCTAGATCTTAGGATTTTTTTTGATCAGTAAATATGTGTTTTATTAAAATTCAGATTGTAAGCATTTTATACAATTTGGTGATGGGACTGTTGATCCCTTTTCCTTACTCTATTTCTTACGATCAATAGTTGGAACCCATTAGTAGGAGCGACCAAAGACATAGGTCCCTTAAGCTTGGTGTGGTTAAACATTTATGGAATTCCTTTGCATGCTTGGTGCTTGGGGAGTTAATGAGGGACACGTGGAAGGAGGCCCACAATAGATTCCAAGGAAATAGTAGAAATAGGCCCTGGAGACTCATCTTTCACTGCCATATTTGCATTCCTCTCCTTGTTTTTGAGCTGGGCTGGAATAAGATGAGGATGAAACTTCCAACAAATATCTTGGTTATGCTTGGGCTTCTTGTAGTGATCACAAAACAGGTCCTTCTTATCCTCTTTCTTGTTCTCACCACTCCCACTAGATTTCGGCTTAGTGATCTCCACAGTTTTCAAGGCGCCAAGGCAAACCTAGGTGACAAGGGAGTGTTTAGTCGTGTAGTTGCCTAGGTGCCCGCCTAGGCATCACCTAGTGTCTCAAAACTAGACGTATTTTTCATAGTATTTCCAGGCCTGTGTCTCAAAAATAAACCTTTTCTTCTGTAATATCTCAGAAATAACCATTTTCTTCATATTGTTTCAAGGATAGTGTCTTAGAAATAACCATCGCCTAGTAAAAGAAGGGTTTCTCTGTTTTTGTCATAGAAAAAGAAGAAAAAAAATCAACAAATAAGGAGAAGAAAGGGCAGAGCCCCTGTTTTTTGTCTCAGAAAAGAAAGAGAAAAAACGATAAACAATATGAAAGAGAAGGGGTGAAGCCCCTGTTATTGTTTTAAAAAAATGAAAGAAAAAAACTTGAAAATGATGACCGTTTCAAAAAACACAGAAAAAAAATCAAATGAAGAACAGAAATTTTAAGGAGCGGATCCCCTGTTTTTGTTCCAAAACACGAAAGGAAAAGAATCAGAGATTTAAGGAGAGTTATTTCTTATCCCAGAAAAAGAAGCTGCTGATCTGATCCTCTATTTCTGTTCTGGAGGAGGAGGAGGAGGAGAAGAAGATACCTGTGTTCGACTGGTGTTACTTGTTGCTTTAAGTCTTCACTCTTTTAAGCCTTTGAAGTCTAAGAACATACCTGTGTTCGGCTGGTGTTACTTGTTGCTTTAAGTCTTCACTCTTTTAAGCCTTCACAATAGTGATTATTCTAGCACTCTAGAGGTCACCAATACCTCCTAGAGCCATCTTGGGATCACAAGTTGATTTCTGATCAATCCCATTTACATCCATCAATGTTTTGAACCGTTGTTGACCCGACCTGTTGAACCATTTGAACAGTTACTTGGCCTTGATTCTGTGTTTGGTTCTTCTAAAACCTGGTATTTGGTCAAAAACCTTCCAACTTGGGTGATAAAATTGTTGGAAGAGAGGGCGTTTTGGTAACACACTTACAGTTTGCAGATGACACTATCCTCTTTTGTGAGATTGGGGACCCTCAGATAGCAAGGAATTTGAAAGGGGTGATAAAACTGTTTGAGGTTGTGTCAAAGCCAAAAATCAAATTTCAAAAGAGTTGTGTAGTGGGGCTGAATTTAGAGGAGGAATTGGGTGAGGTAGCTGAGGAGTTAGGTTGTCTGATTTCTAGTTGGCCTTTGAGATATTTGGGTTTACCATTAGGAGCCAACCCTAGAGAGGGAAGCTTTTGGAATCCTGTGGTGGAAAGGTGTGCTAAGAAATTGGCAGCCTGGAAGAGAAATTGTGTCCCTTGGGGGTTGAATCACTCTAATTCAATCCACCCTAGAAAATCTCCCAATTTACTTCCTCTTCGTATTTAGGATGCCACAAAGGGAAGTGAAGAAAGTAGAGAAGATGATGGGGGACTTTCTGTGGGAGCCTGGAGAGGAAAGGAAGGATCATTTGGTTAAATGGGATTTAGTGTGCAAGAAAAAGGAGCAAGGGGGCTTGGGATTGGGTAACCTAGGAAAGAAAAACTCAATTCTCTTAGGTAAGTGGCTTTGGAGATGGCCTTTGGAGAGGGAAAGACTTTGGCACAAAATTGTAGGGAGTATTCATGGAGCAGCAGGCAATAGTTGGGATGTTGGCGTTTCTCGAAGGGCTACATTGAACTCTCCTTGGAAGGTGATATAAGGCGTTCTTCCCCAGTTCTTAAACTTAATCAGGTATGATGCATGCACTAGGGATAGGGTTCTTTTTTGGGAGGATTTATGGATTGGAACTTTAACCCTCAAGGACCTTTTTCTGTCCTTGTATTCCCTCTCTCGCTTTAAAAATGAACCAGTTCAAAGATTTTTCTCTATTATAAACCTAATCTGCACTAGAATTCTGTTAGAATTAAAGTTGAAGAGATACTAGAGAGAAGAGAAGAAGAGAGAAGAATAGAGATGAAGTTCTGGTTCGAACTGGAGAACTCAATCTCTCTCTAGTCAGCCAGATTTAATTTATATGTTTCTACTCAAGAACAAAAAGACTCCTTTGCCCCCCTACTTAAGTATGGGACACACCAACTAACAGAACATTACACATCAGCTTTAAAACAAAACTATAAAGACTAAAATACCCCTACACAGTCGATACTAACACTCCTCGAGCTAGTGAGTATATATCATATTAGTCCCAGCTTGTTACATATGTAGTCCACTCTCCCCCGACTCAATCCTTTGGTGAACAGATCTGCCCATTGATTTCCTGTGTTAACATATGCAGTATCTATCACTCCACTCAACACCTTCTTTCTCACAAAGTGACAGACAACTTCTATATGCTTTGTTCTCTCATGAAACACTGGATTAGAAGAGATGTGGATTGCAGCTTGGTTGTCACAATAGAGCTTCATTGGAGTGTCAATCAAATATCCCATCTCCTGAAGATGATTTCTCAGCCACACTAATTCACAAGTGGTATGTGCCATAGCTCTATATTTTGCTTCTGCACTGCTTCTTGCCACAATTGTCTGTTTCTTACTTTTCCATGCCACCAAATTACCCCCAAGGAAAGTACAATAACATGTAGTGGGTCTTCTGTCAGATATAGAGCCAGCCCAATCAACATCAGTATATCCCTCTATTTCAAGTTTTCCTCCACTCTTATATATCAAGCCACGACTAGGAGCTCCCTTCAAATACCTTACAATCCTTAGAATTGCATCCYAATGTGGAACCCGAGGTTTCTGCATGAATTGACTCACCACACTAACTGTAGATGAAATATCTGGTCGGGTAATGGTTAGGTAGTTTAGTTTACCCACCAACTGCCTGTACCTTCTAGGATCTTCAACCTCTTCACCCATATCACTGCTCAGCTTAGTATTTGATTCCACAGGTGTTTCAACTAGTTTGACACCTAATAATCCTATTTCTTCCAACAAATCAAGAACATATTTCCTCTGGCACAAATTAATACCATGCTTAGACCTTGCTACTTCTGTCCCCAAGAAATATTTTAGTTTACCAAGATCCTTTGTTTGAAAGTGTTCCTGTAGAAAGATCTTCAACCTATCAATTCCCAATCTATCACTCCCGATAATGACAATATCATCTACATATACCACCGATAAGATCTTTCTAGCCTGCGAGTCATAACTGAAGACTGAGTGATCAACCTGACACTGTTTCATACCAAACTTCTTTACCACTTCACTGAACCTACCAAACCACGCACGAGGAGACTGTTTATGTCCATAAATGGCCTTCTTTAGTCTGCACACCTTACCATCCTCCCCCTGAGCAACAAATCCCGGTGGTTGCTCCATGTAGACTTCCTCAAGTAGATCACCATGTAAGAAAGAATTCTTGATGTCAAGCTGAAAGAGAGGCCAATTATACATAGCAACTAGAGATATCACAACACGAATTGAACCAATTTTAGCAACAGGAGAGGTCTTTGTGTAGTCAATACCATATGTTTGGGAATACCCTTTGGCAACCAGTCTAGCTTTTAACCGCTCTACACTACCATCAGGTAGATACTTAACAGTGTACACCCACTTACAACCGGCAACCTGCTTACTAGGAGGAAGTGTGCTGAGATCCCATGTATGATTATGAGTTAAGGCAGAGAGTTCTTCTTCCATTGCATGGTGCCACCTTGGAGAGGCAAGGGCTGCCTGGACATCCGTAGGAACAGTAATACAAGATAACAAGGAGATAAACTGGCGATGAGAAGCAGAAAGGTGAGTGGTAGAAACATAATTAGAAATAGGATGAAGAGTGCAACTGCGTTTTCCTTTCCACAAGGCAATCGGAAGATCAAGATCAGAAACGGGGGTTGGGGTTGGTGTGGGAACAACTACCGGATTTGTTGACGGGGGTGGAGCTAGAGGAGGAGCCGGTACATGTTGTCGATGTGTATACACTTGACGAATAGGTGGCCGTTCAATAGGAAATTGCACTGGAGGCAAAGACTTGGTCACAGTCGGAACAAGTGGAACAGGGTCCTCAACTGGAACTGGAAGAGGAGGAGGTGGTGAGGACGAAGAAACATCACCTAACCCCGAGAAAAATGGAGTGGACTCAAAGAAAGTAACATCAACGCACACAAAGGAACGTCAGGAACTAGGGTTATAACACTTATACCCTTTCTGGGTCCGGGAATAGCCGAGGAAGATACACTTAATGAATCGTGCATCTAACTTGTCCCTTCCCAGTCCTAGATTATGAACAAAACAGACACACCCAAAAACCCGAGGAATAAGGGGAAACAAAGACAAGGTAGGAAACAAAGTGGTGAAGGGAGAATGAGCTTCAAGGACGGATGTGGGCATCTGGTTAATCAGAAAGCAAGATGTAAGCACAACATCACTCCAAAAAGGTTTGGGTGCATTCATATAGTGCATAAGGGATCGAACAGTTTCCAAAGGGTGACGATTCTTTCTCTCAGCTACCCCATTTTATTGTGGGGTGTTGGTACACGAAATCTGATGGATAATGCCATGCTGTTCCAAATACTCTTGAAATGGTGTATAAAAGTATTCACGACCATTATCAGAACGGAGAATCTTAATGTGTACACCAAATTGGTTGCGAGCATAAAATTTTTGGAAAATGGAAAACAATTCACTCCTTCATTTCATTAGGTAAAGTCACGTCATCCTTGAATAATCATCAACAAAAATAGCAAAGTATTTATAACCATTGTATGACATTATTTTATTTGGACCCCAAACATTTGAATGAACTAAAGAAAAAGGACTCGACATACGATTATCAGCCCTAGGACTAAAGGGAACACGATGATGTTTCCCCAACTGGCATGGCTCACAATCCAAAACAGAAAGATGACTCAACGATGGAACAAGAGACTACAAAACTTTAAGTGATGGATGACTAAATCGACAGTGCCACTGAAGAGGAGAAAGAGATGTCTGAAGAGCTGTTGACGCACTGCCACCACCATCAAGATAATATAGTCCACCAGCTTCATGCCCTCCACCAATCTTCATCCCCGCTTTGAGATCTTGAAAAACACAAGAAGGTGTTGAAGATTAATCAGTTTTATGATGTTTTTCTGAGTAGATGTTTTATGTTATTTGTTAGATAGGAGGTGGGGACCACAGTAATTATGTGAG
>NW_010729201.1:1567559-1586054 GCF_000365185.1 Nelumbo nucifera
AAACTCTCCCCCTGTTGACAATGTCCTTCCTGAGAGGAACCATAAAAAGGAGAAAGCTCATCAAAGGTAACATCCATAGAGACATGTCGAGTGCCAGTCTTTGGATCAAAACAACAATAACCCTTTTGTGTGGGGGAATAATCAAGGAAGATGCACTTGTGGGCTTTTGGTTCAAACTTATGCCTCTGGGCACTTGGAATGTGAACATAACAAGTACAGCCAAACACACAAAGAGGAATAAGAAAAAGATCCCTGTCTGGATGAAGAAGATTGAAGGGGGATTTAAACCCTAAAACCCTGGATGGAATACGGTTAATAATAGGTAGCAGTAAGAACAACATCCCCCCAAAATCTTGTAGGAACATGTGAGGCAAATAAAAGGCTTCTTGCAACTTCAACAATATGTCTATTTTTCCTTTCAACAACTCCATTTTGTTCAGGGGTTCTAACACAAGAGATTTGATGAATAACCCCCATGTCAGAGAGATACAAGGATAAACTCTTTTCAAAGTACTCTTTTGCATTGTCAGATCTGAGAACTTTAATTCTGGTATCAAATTGGGTTAAAACAAGCTCATGAAATTGCCTCACAAGTCTTGGGACTTCATCACGGGATTTCATTAAGTATATCCAAGTGAATCTAGAAAAGTTATCAATAAACATGATGGAATATCTGTAACCCCCATAGAAGATAAGTGGTAAGGCCCCCACACATCAGAGTGCACAATATGAAAAGGAAANCCCCTCTTTCCCAAACTGATTGGGAATCCATTGCCGTAGTAGCAATGAGAACGGAATTGGAGAGGTTTGGACAGCTTATGAGTAAGAAAGATTCACCTAGCTCTAGCCTTCCAGATGGACAGCAGAATGCAGGAGCCAACTACACCACTTCCTTTGCACATATAGGTAGTTCATATGCGACTGCAAATATTGCATCCACTTCAGTTAAGGAGGGACCTCACTGGATTATAGACTCAGGAGCATCTGAGCACATGACTAATGCCCCTTCCCTTTTCAGTTCCTATCAATTGTGCTATGGTAGAGATAGGGTTTTTATAGCAGATGGTTCACATATGCCCATTGCTGGGAAGGGGACAGTTAGAGTGACCGATGATATAACTTTGCCTTTTGTTTTACATGTCTCTAGACTTCATACCAACCTATTGTCTGTTAGTTCTTTGACAAAAAAATTGAATTGTTCCATGACCTTTCTTCCTGGTAATTGTGTTTTGCAGGATCAGGAGTCAAAGAAGATGATTGGGAGTGCTCGTGAGGTGAATAGAGTCTACCTTCTGGATGAGATTTCGAGACATCAGGGCCATCATGTTAGCAGCAACAGTAGTAGTGGGTCAGAGTCAGTGAACCAGATTATGCTTTGGCACAATCGCTTGGGACATCTTTCTTTTAGTTCTTTGAAATGTCTTTTCCCAAAGTTGTTGGAGTCTGTTCAGTTGTCTACTTTGGAGTGTGAGAGTTGTCAGTTAGGAAAGCATTGTAGAGAGTCTTTTATACCAAGTAATAAAAGAAATACCACTTTTAATATTGTTCACACCGATGTATGGGGGTCATATCATATCCCTTCCATGGGAGGATTCCGTTACTTTCTCTTGTTTGTGGATGACTATACACGATATTCTTRGATATATTTGATGAGATCACGTGATGAGGTTCCTAATTTGGTACGATAGTTCCACCAGATGGTTCTCACACAATTTGGAGTGAGAACTAAGGCTTTTAGATCAGATAATGCTAGAGAGTACTTTGAGAAGGACCTGATTGGGGTGATCTTTTTTATTTATTTATTTTGGTTAACTTTTTGAGATCTGTGTCCCAAGGCGGCATGCCCCAAAGGTGCCTTGCCCCACTATTTTCACCAAAAAACCTCTTTTTGGCCTTAAATCACAATTTTAGCATTTTTTCAAATAAAACATTAAAAACTAAATTCAAAAATATAAATTTAATATAAAATAATGCATATATTACATGTATAATATAATTATACAATATTTATTGATAAAATGTGTTGACGTGGCACGGTTTGACTTGTTCGACCTAGACGATCAAACTAGTGACCTGCAACTTGGAGGCAAAAAAGGTTTGGCCTCTGGGTTGCTTTTAAAACATTGACATCCATAATGCTTCAAAATACCAAAAACACCAAGAGATAACAATAGAAAACTTCCTAGACCCAATCAATTTGGTCCAAAGTCAAAAATTGGTAAGCCAAGACCAACGCAGGAACCCTATGAAGGGGAGATTAGCCAAGTGATCTCTCCAGTAACAACACTAGATAAATCGATGTTCTTTAGAAGTGTAAACACACTATCTGAAAAAAAAACTGACCTTGACAGTTCTAGATTCTTTTGGGTGTGATAGAAATTGTAGGCTAGGGTTTCAATCTCACCAAATGCACAAGAAATTGCTTCAGGATGAATCACCCTAGTATAACTTCTAGGAATTGGAAAAACCTCAACTGCTGCACTCGTAGGTTGAAAAACCCTAGCCAAGACCTTGTAGGGCACCTTCTCTCTCCAGTTCTTTTTGGTTTTGGTCTGTCATTCAACAACCAGCACTAGACATCCACCCTCTAAAAAATCCAAGAATTGGGCTTTCTAGACTAAATTGATCAACCTTCTAAGCTTCCCTGTAGTTGGATGATCTCAAAACTGCATGGAATCTCCCTTGGGAAGCCCTAAAAGAGGCTCTGATACCAAGTAGAAAATAGAAATAAAGAAAATTAAGAGAAGAAAGTGAAAAAAGAAGCAGAAAGTTATTGAGGAAGAGAAAGGGGTGCCAAAAGTGTTCTGGCCACTATAATATTTATGTCAAAAATATAAAGTTGTGTACAAGGACAATAATGCCCCCACTTAGGCGGCTATAACTAGAACCACTATAAACAATAAAGATAATGGTTCACAGCCTAGACCTAACAATAAATAATAATAATAAAAAACATAAAAATAAAGATAAACTGTCAACAACAAGAAGAATCTCCCTCAACTCTCTCTCTCTTTCTCTCTCTTCTGTGTYAGGAGGTTAAGTCCCCTCAAAGAAACTTCTGTGTTGAGCATTAATTAGCTCAATAGTTCATTACCCAAAAAATAGCAAAAATTCTGAATGGATAAGTTGGTGCTGGCAATCATTTAGTTTCTCACTAATAGTAAAATATTGCCACTGGAGATCTTTGAATCTAAGATGTAAAAGCATTCTATGGAAGTACAGTTGTACTTGAGCTTCATTGAAGATATTTGAAGCTAATTTTTATCTTAACTTCTATTTCCTCTTGTTCTTGTGGTCCTTTGTCTTCCTTTTGTGTAATTTCTTCCATGCAGTTTACTTTGATAGGTCCACCCATGGATTCTTGTTGCAAAGAGTTGAAAACAGTCCTCTTGAAGTATAGGACTGTTTGAGGTTAGATGCAAAACCAGAAAAATGAACAAGAGAAGATTAAGAAGTTGAGAGAGAGAGAGAGCTGGCGGCAATGGGAGTTAGAGAGTGAGAGGTTCGAACTAAACCTCCCTCTAACACTCTAAACATTTTATTAAGTTAATCTTTGAAATATTACAGAGAGGCCCTTGAGTGGGCAAGAAATTACAAAAACAGAACATTAGAGAGTATGGGCCCAGAATAAGGCCCATTACAGAGGGAAACATAAACATAACATGAAATAACAGTCTATGGGCCATTCGGCCCATCTCCTCTACACAAAGAATTGATAAACTTACAGCAAATGATTTATCTCTCTCTATTTCTTGTTTTTTATTTGCCTTGTACTGCTTTATGAGTGTGACTATATTTTCCTGTTGATTTTTCTGTTCTTTCTTTCAATTAGATTTGTTTTTCCTTCCTAGGTTTCTGAAGCTATGGACACTTGCATTAAGCAAAGGTTGTTGGTCTTCACTTCAAGAACAAGACCAATTGATGTCCCTCAAATATCATTGGAGCTTTTAAATGGAATTTTTAAGAGTGACTTTCTTATTGAAAAGTCATACAAGCAGTGGAGGAAGAGACAGGTGATCAACACTAAACATTACTTTTCTTGTAACTCATCCCAGGCTCTTAAATCTACAGATCTGTTATTACTATTTTCTCACAGGCAAATATTCTTGAAGAAATTCTATATTATTCTGCTACCCATACAGCAGCTGAACATATGACCATTAGAAGTTTTCTTGCAAAAGTCAGAAATACTGAGGTACATCATTTTGTGTAGATTTTGTAAATTGTCATGGAAGGGAACTTTTTTGTGTAGATTTGTTTCTATGTTAAGGATCATTAATAATAGTACAAGTTTGGATCTTCATTGAAGTAAATTGGGTTGGATTTTTAGCTTATGTCCTCTTGGCTGCAATATTGTCATAGAGAGGAACTATATCATAAAATAATGTTTGGTTACTTGCTTTCTCTTAGTTCATTCTTTCTGCAAATAACGAATTTTCTTCTTATTCTATGCTATAGGAGTGGAATGTAAAAATGCCCTCTGAATTTTCTGAAGCACTACTAGCTATTCAGAAGTTCACATCAAAGTTGTCATTAGTCCCTGGGAAGTTTGGTATTACGGGTGAAACCTATTATTGGACAGCTGACTATCATTTGAACCTTAAGCTATATGAAAAATTACTCTGTAGTGTTTTTGATATTCTTGAGGATGGTCAACTTGTAGAGGTATATCTTATTTTCCTTATTCTTCAGTTGAAAACTTTGCTATCCTATTTGTTGATATGACCAACTCCTAATAATGTTGGAATCTATATTAGGAGGTGGATGAAATCCTTAGGTTTATCAGATTGACCTGGTCTACTTTAGGCATCACTGAGAGGATTCATGATGCACTATACGCGTGGGTGCTTTTTCAAAAGGTATTATTCCTCTTCTTGGTGGCTCTTTGTCTAAAATTCATACATCATCATCATCATCATCATTATTATTATTATTATTATTATTATTATTATTATTATTATTTTGATAGGTAAAGGACTGCAAATAAAGGAGACTTGAACTTTCATCAACAGGTTGCAGGACAACACACACACCAATAGGCCATGTCTATTCGGTTTGTTGAGTCAAATTATCTCCCTATAACATGGTTCTAGTCAATCAAACCAATAGATGCTTATTGAACTGTAATGTTCTTAATTCAGCCAAAAATTCTATAGATAAAACCTATTTGGGTAGACAAACTAAGTCAAAGGTCTGGTGGCTATGGCTGAAAAGATTGCGAAAGTCCAAAGAGATTCTCTTTGGTTGGAGGTGGTGAAGGAAGAAAATTTTACCTTAGAAACTTCCAACTAGATCTTAGACTCTAACTCCTATTCATACTTCGAAAAAATAGAAACTTTTTTTTTAAAGGTTACTTTCATTCAAAAGGGGGGGGGGTGTACAAGAAGGATGAACAAAAACCAAAGCTTCCCAACCTAATTACAAAAGCAATGAGTTAACACTGAAACAGTAATTTTCACTATAAATAAAAATTATGATAACTACTATAAATAGTAATCATGGGAATTACCATAAATGTCAGTGGAGTCCACTGGTCAACTTGTCAGTTTTCACTTTGACCATTACTTGCAGAACTGGAAAATCACTAAATCAGTCATCTTGAAGCCTTTAGTTGGGGCACTTCCACAGTTTGATTTAGCTGTAAATTTTAAGTACTTCAGTACTATGAGTGTACTTTAGTGCCACCAAATTTCAGCCAAATTGAACAAGGTTTGACTAGTCAATCAGTCAATTCTTTTCCAGTTTTCCAGTTGATGATGCATTTTGTGGGTCTACCATCTGATCATCTTTTTTTTTTCAATTTCTTTCTTTGTTTCCATATTTGCATCATATAGCGATTAGAAGAAAAAAGAGCTATATATAAAATTCACTTAGGGAAATGAGTTCGGAAGTTTGAGATAGAGAGAGAAACTTTGTAGAGGACTTCAATTTGACTTATACTAAAGGTTGTATRGGGTGAGTGATAAAAAACTGAAATCAATACTTTTAAGTAAGGAATGAACACGTTGGTTGTTTTCCAACTTTCAAAAGACCTTTGTTTGATAGAGAAGTGGAGTCTATCAATTTATTCAACAGATTGAAGCTTCAAAGACTTGTCCTTCTTCTCTGCATGTTAGATGGTTGAAAGAATGTATAAATGGTTGCTCTATGAAAAAGTCCTTTTATGATTCTATCATATGACATCAGGAGGAATATTCTCATGTCATGGAGTTTGGGGGAAATCCAATCCCACCTAGGGTGGAGCAACTTGCTCAGTCAGCATGTTTGGACAGCATTTCAACTATTTATCATTTGAAATCAAGCGATTTTCAGTTGGTTAGCCTTTGCTTTATAGTAGTCATTGAGGAGTATGTGCATTGTTTTCTTATCCACTGCAGGATGATTGTATTTCTTTGCTCTTTTTAGAAAACCTACATGTAGATTAGTTAATCCATGTGATATCATCTCTATGTGCTCTTGTTTTTTCTGTTGGCAAGAGAGCTAATACTGGAATGGATACAGCATTGTAACTTCACAGTTTGTTGAGGTATAGGATTTGAGAGAAGAAGAAGAATTTTGAAGGAGAAAAGGAATGATAATAGAAGATTAGTGGCTGATATAGCTTGTCATGGACAAGTTTTTAGTGCATCTGGAGTTTGAATATGTTAATTAAGTTTTCGTTTGGCTCAGATTTTTGGTCTATCTTTGATCTCTTAGAAGATTATGATGTTTTTGGTTTTGCTTCTGGATACATTCCTTTATTTTTTTTCTTGGTTGTTTGGTGAAGTGACATGTCATCACATTCTTAAATGTATTCAGTTTGTAATTTTTTTTGATGGAAATTTCTTTAGCATATTAGAAGAAAATTGTTAGTCACTTGTTTCTTGGTTGTGAGTTTGCATAAAGTTATGGGACAATTGTATGCTCCTTTTTGAATCCCAGTGGCAGCTACTGGATGAGTCCCCACTTTTGTTTTGACATTGGTCTTTTCTCTTCCTGGTGCAAAATGGGGTAGATCATCATCATAATCATCTAAGCTTTGTCTCAACTATATGGGGTTAGCTACATGAATCTTGTTTTTCCATTCTGTTCTGTTCTGTGCCATATCAGTTGTTAAATTATGGGCACTTAGATCAATTCTAATTACTTACACCCAAGTCCTTTTCAGTCTGCCCCTAGCTCTTCTAGCTCCACAAAAGGGGGGGGGGGGGTTAGATCACATGCAAATATATGAGGGCAGCAATGCAATCTTATAGAGCATTTGGGAAATATTCTCTAACGAATCCTCCACCTTGATATAGTCAGCGACTGATTTGATTACCATCAGAGTTGCACAATGAATACTTACTTGAGAGGAGCTAAAAGATTTTTCAGTAGATGCCATGGTTGGGGATTGTTGTTAGAGTTGTTCTTTGTTTTTGATGTTAGGGTGCTATCAGTTGTTAGACAGTGTATGCCCTTAGCTCCAATCAGATTGATGTACTTTTGACATTTATTGTAAATGAATAATAGTACATAATTGATTCATATTATATATAGTGTGTTTCTATGTAATACCTTTAAACTGGACACTTATGAGACTCGTGTTAGTTTAGAATCTTCACAGCTGCTGGATAGACCTGGGGAGGTTTATCCTACCAAGACTGACACTAATGTGCTGCCAAGTCGATTGGGGTGGCTTGTCTCAGCTGCCAGGGTGAGACCCGAAGCACATGTAGTGTGGGTTTACTTGAAACCCTAAACCGAACCATTTTCCAGTTATGCCCTGGACCTTGGAGACAGATGGGCAAAACTGGAAACTTACACTTAACCCCTAGACTCGATTATGGTATTGCACTAGGTGTTGGATTGAGCTGTCTTTGATATGCCAATCAGTGAGATACTTAGTGGGGGTCAAAACCTAGGTATGTTGGGGTAGTCTGAGAATTCACCTAAGTGGGATCATAGTGACAGAATCAGCCCCTTTGTCGGACAAAGTGAATGATCGGGGACAACACTCTCTCTGATGGAAACCTAAACTGCTGGCAGTTGATTTCAAACGTGTTTGAGATTTGTTTTGCAAAATATATTTATATAGATATACATATATTATGTTTTATGAAAAGGTTTGCAAAAATGTTTTAATTCCCGAGATCCATGTGAGTAGAGAGTGCGACACTATACCTTGCAGTCGAATGAGAGGTCCTCTCTTATCGGGCAGTGTTTGATCATTATGGGCTGAGAGGTTAAGTGTAAAACCATTTAGGGCTTATAAACCTGATGGGTTAATCTCACTTAAGTCCTTAGTCCTTGGGCCTTCATAAGGTGGCTGGACCCAAGGACCATTTAGTGTAAATGTTGGGCCTGCTAAGAGCCCATACTGATGGGCTCAAGGGTTCACTGTCTTCAGTAGTGAATTCGACCAAGCCTTGTAACAGAGGCTAAGCTGAACCCATATGACTTTTGTGGAGATCAATGTTAGGGTCCCACGCCATACAAAGAGAGCTAAGTTAGCTAGCAAATTAAAAGGAAAGTGAGCCTGATAACTTAATGGGCCTAAAACCCAACTCGAACTGGGTTAATGAGATTAATTAAAAGTGGGCAAATTTGAGTTTAGATCTGCTTCTGGATCAGCAAGAGGATAAGATATGTCTTATCCACTTAAGAGTTCAGATCCAAATAAAGATTTGGATCAAAGAGAACCCTTTCCTGATAGGATTAGAAAGCTGATCCAGAGAAGTTATAAATAGAGGGAGAAATCCTTTTATTAAACACGTGCTGAATCCAGATCTTCTCTTTGTTCTTGCCGCCCTACCCAGTTCGATCTCCATATTCTTGGACTGATCAAGAATAGTTCTTGATTCAGATTCTTGCCAGAAGAATCAGATCTGAAGTTGTGCTCACATCCCTTGCGTGATCCTTGCTGAAGGATTGCAATTCTTGCTGAAGAATTGCTTTGCTGATCCTACCTCATCCTAAGCTGTCATATTCAGTGGAGGTGGGATTTGGCGACCTCTTTGGGCGTGAACACCTACGTTGGGAGCTACTTTTGTGGATTTTGTATAAGGTATATCCCTCCCTTAATCTTGGTTACAGATCTGGTCCAGTTTGTTTCAAGAACGAACCTTGAAAAATGCTGTTTTTCTAAATCAGGGAATAGGATTCCTGGAAGGGAGAAAGAAAAATTTTCAAATTTCGCCCAACCACCCTGCATGGTTCGGCCATCCATATGATGGATCTCCCTTCCCTTCATCAGCATGTTCTTTTCTTGTTTTAATTATTTTATTATTAGGGTGTGCCGCTAGGGACATGTTTGTAATTTTATTTTCTTTTAATTACTCCATGCTATTATAAATAAGAAGCTGGGCACCGCCAGCCAAAACTTTTGACTCTCGAAACAGATTTCTTTCTCTTTCTTCTCTTCTCTTCCGTCTTCTCTCCTCTCCTCTCCTCTCTCTTCTCTTTCTCTCCTAGAAAGAAAACATGGTATTGGAGCTCAATTCTGGCCTATATGAATCCTTTCTCTCCTCTGAATCACACATTCCCAGTTTTTCCTGATTTCTTGGACAGTGAAGGCAAGAAACCCTAACCAGATTGGTCAGATCACCCTGTTACTGGTTTTTCTGGGTTCTTCCTTGGTCATAGCACCAAGGTAACCCTAGTAGGAGAGGGCTGATGCTGTGAAGGCTTCCTTTTCCTTTGGCCGATGCTGTGAAGGCCTTTTCTCTCGGTTTGCACCTTCGTACAGGTGCTGTATAGGGGTGTGTGATCCCCTTTGTCATAGGTAAGTGCTGTAATTGGTTGGTATGTGGTTCTTTTAATTGTTGGATTGTTGCTGGACTGTTTCTGTGGTCTCTTTAATTGCTGGACTGATTTCAGCTGCATTTCTCATTTCAGAAGTAGAAGTTTTTGGTGTTTAGTGCCCTGATTGTGACAGTGAGAGGTAGTAGTTGGGTGGGGACTGGTCTTGTGCACCTGTGGTTCTGTTTTTTGTAGTGTAGATTTTTCCCTCAATGGTAAATGATGATTCTGCTTCATCCGAGGTTACATCAACCTGTAGTATAGCTGGTATGGGAGTTGAGAACATGGTGTTTCCTATGCCAATTATCCCATTAAATGGCCTGAACTACCTGGAGTGGGCTAAAGGGGTAAAACTTTATGTAACAGCATGGGGAAAGCTGATTATATAAATGGAAGAGTGAAACAGCTGAACATGATAGGTGGGACCAAGAGAACAGTATGGTGATTTCCTGGCATCTTGCAGCCATGGAATTGATGTGAAGAAGAACTTTATGTGGGCAGGTACTGCTAGTGAAATATGGAAACAAGCCAAAACCACTTATTTTGAGCAAAGGCACTATGCCAATATTTACTAGTTACAAGCTGAATCGTTAACCTGTAAACAAAGGAACCATAGTTTGTCAACCTATTATTCAGCCCTTCTTCAGTATGGAAAGAGTTGGGTCACTATCAGGCTATAGAATAGAAACATGCCGATGATACTAAGGCCTATAAGAAGCTGGTTTCTTAGCAGCGGGTTTTTGCCTTCTTGTTGGGACTAAACCCCGTATATGAACCTCTTAGAGTTCAGATTTTAGGAAGTAAAGAGTTGCCTTCAGTTCAAGAGGTGCATGCCCTTGTTTAGTCTGAGGAAAGTAGGTGGAGTGTGATGGTTACAATTGAGGGGGAGCAACATATGGTATTAGTTGCAATGGGTGGTAATAATATGGGAAAGAAAAGTGATTCCAAGAAAGTTGATGAGAAGGACAAGTTGTTCCATACCCATTGCCGGCGTTCAAGACATACATGTGACACATGTTGGGAGCTCTATGGGAGGCCAAAGTCGACTGTAAAGAACCAAGAATAGGGTAAGGTGCAGGGTCAGAAGAAGCCTAATACAACACATAATGCAGCAAATGTGGCAACTCAAGATACTTAGTCTGCTAGGGTGTATTGGGTGTTTACAATGAAAGTGTGAAACACAAGGCGGACGGGACAATTGAAAGGTACAAAGCAAGGGTGGTAGCAAAAGGGTACACTCAAGTCTATGGTGTTGGCTATGATGAGATGTTTGCTCCAGTAGCTAAGATGAACTCAATTCAGGTTCTTCTTTCATTGGCTGCAAACTTTGATGGGAATTGCATCAATTGGATATAAAGAACGCCTTTTTAAATGGTGACCTGGTGGAGGTGTACACGGTTCAGTCCCCAAGTTTTTGTGCCAAAGGAAGTGAAAATAAGGTGTGCAAGCTAAGAAAGTCTTTCTGTGGTTTAAAACATCTCTTAGAGCATGGTTCAGTAAGTTTCATATGGCGGTCCAGCAAGTAGGATTCAAACAATGTTAGTCTGATCACACTCTCATTGTGAAGAGATGTCAGGAACAGGTTGTTGTGTTGATAGTGTATGTGGATGATATCATCATTACAAGAAACTGGACCTCAGAAATTCAAAGTTGAAGGCGTTCCTAGCCTCTCAATTCGAAGTAAAAGATTTGGGTCCACTAAAGTACTTTCTTGGAATTGAATTTGCTCACTTAAAAAGGGGCATCTTCAATTCTCAGAGGAAGTGCATCCTTGATCTGTTACAACTTACAAGACAAGTTAGGTGCAAAGCCAGCAGATACTCCTATGGATGTTGACCATAAACTGGGTGATTGTGATGGTGAACTTCTGAAAGATGTTAAACAATTTCAATAGGGATGCAAACAGATCGGATCGGATTCAAATTTGGGTATATTCGAATCTGATCCGACACTGTTCATGACAGATCCGATCCGATTGGATATGATAGGACTTGATTTGAATTCGAATCCTATCGGTAAGTCGGATCTTCAGATCTGATCCGATCCGATCCAACTTATTTTCTTTAAAAATAGATAAATTATTAAAAGAAAAATAAAATATACTAATTTAAATAAAGTAACAACAAAAAATACAAGTATTTTTTAATTATTTTCATCATATATATACATGTTTTTTATAAAAAAATAAATAATCTAACAAATTTATAAAAATATAATATAAAAAGTATATTTATAAATAAATAAATAACATATATATGTATTATATATATTTATATTTATAAATATATAATATATATCGGATCGGATAACGGGGTGATCCAAATCTGATCCGAAGATCCGAACAGGGGTGATATGAATTCGACCAAATAGGATCGAGTCTCGGATCGGATTGGATCATGACCCGACCCATTTGCATCCCTAAATTTCAAAGGTTAGTGGGAAGGTTGCTTTATTTGTCCATGACATGTCTAGACATTGCTTATTCAGTTGGGGTTCTGAGCTAATTCATGCATTCCCTTGAGAGACCACACATGGAAGTAGGGGTGTCCATGAAAAATTGAAAAACCGAACCGAGAAAACCTAACCAGAAAATGAGGTTAACTGAACTAACTGATTTAGTTTCGGTTTGGTATTTTTGAAAAACCAAAGGACCGGTTCGGTTTTCAGTTAACCTACAAAAAAACCGACAGTTAACTGAACTGACCGGTATATATATTTATATGTATATTATATATATATTTTTAATATATATCACATATTTTCTATATATTATATGTAAATATATATTCATTATATATATGTATATAAATATATACATATATTATATATCATTTATTATATGATATATATTTTTATAATATTTATAATATATTATATATCATTTATTATTTATAATATAATATTATACATATACTTATATAATATATATTATAAACAAAAAAAACCAAAGAGCCAAATTGGTAAAAAACCGAAACCAACGGACCGGTTAACCGGTGGTACCGGTTCGGTTTGTAAAAATTGCCCATTGTTCGGTTAACCGAACTGTGGACACCCCTACATGGAAGCAACAGAGAGGATTCTTAGGTATGTGAAGAAGTATCCATGAATAGGTTTGCTATTCAGTAAATATAATCATTTTAAGGTGGAGGTCTATATAGATGCTGATTGGGCAGGTGTTGTGGATGATGGAATGTCCACAAGTGGGTACTGCACATTTGTGGGAGGAGACCTAGTGACATGGAGAAATAAATAACAAAGTGTAGTTGCGAGGTCAAGTGCTGAAGCGGAATATAGGGTTATGGCACATGGGGTGGATGAAGTACTTTGGTTGAAGAATCTTCTAGGGGAGCTTGGGGTTACTGTTCACAATTCTATGTCCCTTTACTGTGACAATAAGGCAGCTATGAACATTGATAGCAACCTTGTCCTACACGATAGGACCAAGCACATTGAAGTGGACAAACACTTCATAAGGGAAAAATTGGAAAAGGGGGAAATCTGTACTCCTTATGTCAACTCCAAGGAGCAACGAGCTGATGTTCTCACAAAAGGGCTTCCATACTTGTAGCACAATGAGTTGTGACAAGTTGGGCATGATAGATATATTCAGCCCAACTAGAGAGGGGAGTGTTGTTAGAGTTGTTCTTTGTTTCTGATGTTAGGGCGCTGTCAGCATGTTCTTTTCTTGCTTTAATTATTTTATTATTAGGGTGTGCCGCTAGGGGCATGTTTGTAATTTTCTTTTCTTTTAATTACTTCATGCTATTATAAATAAGAAGCTGGGTGCCGCCAGCCAAGACTTTTGACTCTCAAACAGATTTCTTTCTCTTTTCTTCTCTTCTCTTCCCTCTTCTTTCCTCTCCTCTCTCTTCCCTTTCTCTCCTAGAAAGAAAACAGGGATGACAGGTGGTTGTTAGTCATACACTAGAAGGCAAGTAGCAGCAAGGATTTTGCTTCCTCCCTCTTAATGATTCATCAAATTAAAATTTTGATGGCTGTTACATTTAAACATTAATTGATTTTCAGTTGTTCCACTGGATAGTGAGGCCCTTGTGGGGTTGGTAGTGTCTAAAGTTGCAGAAATAGGAGGTTATTCTTATTATTGTTGTTGGCTTTCTTTCTCCCCTTAAATCCATTGATCTTGAAGAGGGACTCTGTCAGAGCTGAGGAATCAGCAATACTGCAGGGGTCGAGGTCGGTTGTTGATATTTGCTTTGAGGTATGAGGCTATGATCAGGTTAAGGTGGAGAGAGACTTGCAGGTATTGATCGAGTGGATATGTAGGGAACATCAGGTTGAGGACTTTTATTCAGGAGCAATGATCATATGAAAGTTGAGGTTTATATAGATGCGGATTGGGCTGGATCTATTGTTGATAGAAGGTCCACATCATGATACTGCTCATTCCATTGATCAAAAGACAAAATGATACTGCTCTTTTGTTAGTGGAACGTAGTTACATAGAGTATAAGGCTGTGGTCCTAGGTACTTGTGAATTAATCCCTTTGATGGTAACTTGAAAATTGTATTAACTTGTGAACTAAAAAATAGAGTATGTATAAAGATAGTTGCTCCAAAATGCGCCCTACAGAAACAATATACAACATTTTCCTCTAGTGGTCCTCCAAAATGGGTTGAATGGGTCAACCCATGATGTCATTATATTCTGCATATATATAATTGAGATTTGAGGCCAAAAAGATGTATTTGTTGCAAAATTACTGGGCCAAGGTGCCTCGAATTGCACAGATCACGAAAAATTACCCAAAATAAAAAAACCTTGATCTGATCACTGAGCAAAAAGTTGTGTCCTTCAGAAGTTTCTGCACCTCTTCCCTTTTTTTTTCTTTCTTTTTTTTCATGTTTGTGTGTGTGGATAGGCTAGGCCTCCATTTTTTTCATTTTCACCATCTATAATGCAAAAAGGCACCCCAAAACCAGTGGTTATAATAAAAAATTTAAACCTAAAAGGCTAAAAGTAAAAAAATATAATGTAATTTGTAACTCGTTACCTGTTGTCAAGTGGGTTGATGGTTCAAACCCGACCCAAGTCAATGGTTTTTGACTGATTACTGGGTTTGGGGTTAACCCGACCCAGACTTATTGCTGCATGACGGTTTGAAGGGTTTAACTGCCCAGGTCAATGAGGGGTTGAAAACACTGATCATTAGTAGACCTAGTCAATTCAACTGAGTGGTCAGTTGACTAATTGATGCTTTGATGATAGTGACTTAAGCATACATAAAATATGTATAGTTTGATTATTTGTTACTTTGATTGTTACTAATTCTGAGCTTCATAGAAAAGATAACCTAATTAGTGTTGTACTGATGATTAACTTCATTTGCTCGTGTTTCCACTTCATATTTTTATAATTCTATAGATTTGATCTGTTTTTTATCAGGAGCTTAAACTTTTATTGTTTGTAATAATATGTTATAAAAGAAGTAGAATGATTTATTATATGAATTTATACAATGAAATACCTCCTAACTTGGTAGATCAAAACTATCTAGCATGCCCAACAACCACCACACACACTTATTCCCCCAAGAGGGCAGAACCCCAAAATAGTTGCTTTCTGTGAACACCTTGCCCGGTTAGAGCATCTGCTAGGCTGTTTGCAGACCACTTCACCCCCTTAAAGTTTCCTGTCAAATTCCTTATCAATTGTTTAACTATTATCAAAGTTCAGATCTGAACTGTTGAAGTATTAGATTGTAAGTAACTGTTTGTTCTTTGTACTGTGGTTCTTCTATACTTGTTTATTTCATATAATTGCAAGACTATATTAGATTAAGAAAAAGAATTTTTCAGATTTTAGGGAAATTTTGAACGGGAAAATTTCATATTCTAAACAGCATTTCCCCCTGAAGTTTGTTGAGACAGGTGAGCCCATTCTGTTGGAATATGCAATTCTAGAGATGCAGAAAGTTTTATCAATTCAGGATGATAATGCAATGGAAGGGGCATATATGAATAGCCTGATCTGCTCAATTGGAATCAATGGCTGTAAAATGAATATAAGTTTGGTCGATGCTATTTTTATGTCAACGAGCATTTGGTGTGACAGTAAACTGCAAGATTATCATTTGCATTTTGCTCAGGTCAGTTCTTCTTCTTCATCCATCTTGCTTTAATATTTTCCCACTATTAACCCCATTTTGTCTTATGGTTCCTCTTTTTTTTCCCAATTTATATCCTTCTTTATTCTTTAAGTCTATTGGTTAATACATCCTGGGAGTCTTTCCTTAATACCTTGAGATGAGATCATTGCCTTGGGTGCTCAAAGAAACTTCCATCACATATGTTATGCAAATACTTGTTGTATACTTGTATGTTATCTACTAAGTTTATAGGTTAATAAATCTTGCTTCACTGCCCTATGGTGAGATAGTAACTTTGGTTCTTAAAGAAACCTCACATTGCTATTTAGGCAATTCATTTAAAATTATTTGGTTTTCTTGTACAATTTGCTTCAGTCTGTTAAATTTCTTTGTTAAATTCTTTTGCTCTTTAACTTGTACATTTTTTTTCCCAGAATCCCACTCTCTTTGGAAGTGTTGTGACCTTAGTAACAGTAGTTGGGATCCTCAGTGCTGATGAATATGGTGAATTCAAGGTTAGTAGGATATCTACCATAGGTAATGGGTACTCAACTCAGAAAAACTTTGTCCTAACTATATGGATTTGGAAGGTATTGTGATACTGTAACATAAATAATCTCTGTCCTTGTTTCAATTTTTTTTCTTTGTAACTTCAGTGCTTGTTTTTTGAAACTTCAATGTCTTATTCCTTAGTAGACTTCTTTTCTTAATACTCCATTTGGTTGCACTTGAAATGAATGAAAACAAACCATTTCTAGAATTGCTATTTTATGCATTTGGTTGCAATGTGAAATGGCTCTGAGGAAGATGAACATTATTTAAATAGTGAATGGAAGTTGGCCTTCTGGACTCAAAACTTGTGGTGACGGTATATATCTCAACCATTCAGTTTTTTCCCTAAGTCGAGATAAAAACCAAGAAAATCAAGAAAATGATTCATTTTCCTATTGAATATCATTTATGAAGAAAATCATTTGTTTTTTAATTCATTTTACATGCAACCAGATTTTGTCTTAGTGGAGTTTATATTTCTTATTCTTGCCAATCTTATAGACAGTTCATTAAGACACTGAAGCTTAGTGAAGTTGTTTATTAAGTGTAAATAGTTTTTATATAGTGATAGTGTACAGGCATAGATTCTGCTGAAATCAGGCCTCTGGTCAGATACATTACGAAATATGGTTATACTGATGGGAAGTGAAAATAGAGCTTAATGGTTGGACAGTATTTTTGTAGCTAACCTCAAATGGTTTGAATTAAGGCTGAGTTGGGTTGAGAGTATGAGAAGCGAAAAAAGAAAATGGAAGAGTTTCAGATTTGAAACACTTAGAAGAAGTTAGTAATTTAGAGTTTCATTGATGAAATGTCTAAATAGCAATTGGAAAAGAGATGCAATTGCATGTGTACATGCAATGGAGAATAATTTCATCTTGAAGGAGAAATTTATGAAATTGGGTAATTTTGTAGTTTTTTACAATAGGGTTATTTTTTGTCTTTTGTTCACCTCATTAGGAGTAGTTTAGTCTTTTGAGTTGATTGGGTATCCCAACAAATAAAATAAAGAAGAGACGTTGATGGCTATTCAGTTTTTGCTATTCTCTTCACATCATGAACTGTTTTCTCTTGTCTTTATCTGTTATTCCTTCTATGTTCTCTTTTAATTTTTTGATCAGCAAAAAAGATTTCATTAAATATTAAAGATTAAAACTTGGTACAACTATTGGACCTGGTAACAAGAGTTTACAAGTTTGCCCAGAATAGATTAGGTCTGTCAATTCCTTGTTTACCTAGAACATCTTCCCCCCATTTGCTACTCTTCTCACCCAGATGAAATTTGAATTCAATTGCTTTGCAATGACATCAATTTCCCTAAAAGTATGCCTATATTTCCAAGGTGCTGATTGAGTTGCTTTGCCCATTGAATTACTAGTTGTGAGTCACCTTCAAGTCCCTTGTCTTTGAGGCCAAGCTGTCATGCTAATCTCAATCATTCATTTTAGCTACTGGGGCAAAAGTCTCCTGATAATCTACTCCATAAGTCTGTGTATATCCCTTGGCTACCAGTCGTGCTTTGTACMTTTCTAATGACCCATAAGATTTGTACTTAATTGCGAACACCCATTTACATCCTACAACCTTCTTGTTTCTCGGTAGATCCACAACTTCCCATGTGTTGTTCTTTTCTAGTGCCTCCATTTCCATTCTCATGGCTTTTCTCCACTCCTTATTAGAAAGTGCCTCGACTAGAGTATTAGGAATTGGAATGGTGTTAAGGCTGGCTAGAAAACTTTTATGGGGTTCAGAGAATCTTTGGAATGACACAGATTTGGCTAAAGGGTACAATGGGCGTTTGGTACATTCTCTGGTTCCTTTTCTCAGKGCAATAGGTAGGTCATACTCATACTCAGACTGTGAAGGTACAGGTTCAGGTTCTGAACATCCCTCAGTTCTAGGATTAGGAGTTGAATCTTAGACTTGCACAAGTTGAGGATCTGGATTTCTTCTCCTAGACTTGCACAAGTTGAATCTTAGACTTGCAGTAGTCCACCTAGTAAAGGGGCAGTAGCAAAATACTGTTAAAAAAAATAAAATAGGTCCATGGCTCAATGACAATAAGTTCATAAACTAA
>NW_010729201.1:1589732-1603061 GCF_000365185.1 Nelumbo nucifera
TTAAAAAGGCGCGTGCCTTGCCTTGCGCCTTAGGTGCAAATTGGCCCTTGCGCTTTTTTTTTTTTTTTTTTTTTTGTGCCTTGAGCTTTTAAAACACTGATCTTACCCCCTTTTATTGATATTGATTCCACTATCCATCCACTATCCTTTAATTTTTTCAAGAAAACTTGAGTCCTCCAACCACATCTTTTCAAATCTAAATTGGGTGGGTTAATTGGATGATGGATTATTTGAGGAATACATGCTTCTTAATTATCATCAATGGTTCCCCTAGAGGTTTCTTCTAGGCTTCCAAGGGTTTATGAGAAAGAAACCCTTTGTCTCCCCATGTTGTTCACCTTGGTGGTTTAGATTTTTAGTAAACTTCTAAAGAGGGCGAAGAAAATATTTTTAGAGGTTTAAGAGTGGGGGAGGAGAACCAAGTGGTTTCCTATTTGCTTGTAGATGATACTTTGATTTTTGGGGAATTCAGGGGTATTCAGGATGTGACAGCGTTGAGACAAATTTTGGAGATAGTTGAAAGGGTAATGGGGTGAAGGCCAAATTTTGGAGATAGTTGAAAGGGTAATGGGGTGAAGGCCAATTTAGGGAAATGTAGGTTGGCGCATATATGGTTGGAGAGGGGAGTGATGGAGGAGGCAGCTACTGTCTTAGGTTGTGAAATTTGAGATTGACCAATTAAGTACTTGGGGATTCCTGGCTGGGGGACAACCCAAGAGGGGTGACTTTTTGTGATGGTGTCATTGAATGTTTTGTCAAAAGATTAGCTTCATTGAAAGAGAATTATATTTCCAAAGGAGGGAGACTCACTTTAATAAAGTCAACCTCGTCCACCCTTCTGGTGTATTTCTTGTCAAATTTTAAAGCCCTAGTAGGGCTGCCAATCTTGACCCCAACCCATTTGACCCACCCAATCTATTGGTGGGTCAATATGGGTCGAGTAACCCATTAGGGTCAATGGAAAGGGGTCAGGGTGGGTTGGATCGAGGGTACCCATTAAGGTCAGGATGGGTTGGGTCGCGTGGGTCAAAGTCAACTCTATCTATACTCGCCAAATCTCAAAAAATAGAAGTTGCAGTGATTAGAACTCAGGCCTCCTAGTGTGCCCACATCTCATTACACTTTTGAACCACCATGGCACATTTCATTTTGAGATTAAAAGTGAAATAAAATAGATTTTATTAACTTTTGTATCCACATGCAATTTTATACAAAAAGCAATTTAATGAAAATGACTTTTACGAAAGCACTTTTACGAAAGTACTTTTACACAAAAGCACTTTTATAAAAGTACTTTTACGAAAGTACATTTACAAAAGCACTTTTACACGATATTGATAAAAAAAAGCACTTTTACACGAAAGCACTTTATGAAAGTACTTTTACGAAAACACTTTTATGAAAGCATAAAAGCACTTTTATAAAAGTGCTTTTATGCAAGCACTTTTACAGAAGTACTTCTGTAGAAGTACTTTCACAAAAGTACTTTTGCGAAAGCACTTTTATAAAAGTGGTGCATTTTTTTTGCATTTTCTGCAAATTTTCTGTTATTTTCTGCATTTTCTGTAATTTTTTGGTATTTTTTCTGCATTTTCTACAATTTTTTGGTGCTTTTCTGCATAAATTTTACTTTTTTAGTGTTTTTCATGCATTTCCTACAATTTTCTGGTATTTTTTTCTGCAAAAGTTCTGAATTTTCTGTAATATTTTAGTATTTTTGTTGTATTTTTCGTAATTTTCTACAAAATTTTGACTTTTTTTTTGCATTTTTGCAATTTTCTACTATTTTCTGCATTTATCTACAATTTTTGCATTTTTAGGTATACGGGTTGACCTGACTTGTTTTTTTCACGTGGCAGTCTTGAGAGATTATTCTCTCAGAATTTATTATTTTGGGTATATGGGCCATCTCGACCCATTTTTGTATTTATAAGTGAGGGTAGGTGGGTTAGTATGGGTGAGGGTGGTTAAGGGTCAATATGGATGGGTCAAGTGGGTCAGGGTGGGTTAGAGTTTGGGTAGGTTATGACCCTTTAACAAGGATTGGTGATGGGTCATGGTGGGTTGGTGGGTCAATATGGGTGGGTTGGTATTCAACCCTTACCCAACCCAACCCAACGCACCCATTTGCCACCCCTAAGCCCTAGTGAGAGTTGTAAGGAGAGCTGAAAATTTAATAAGAGACTTTTTGTGGGACCCAGGCCAGAATAAGAGTGGCTACCTTTTGAGGTGGGAAGAAGTGTGCAAATCAAAGGTTTTGGGTGGGTTAGAGTTGGAAGGATCCAGGATAGGAATGTGTTTTTGTTATGGAAGTGGCTTTGGAGATTCCCAAGGAAAAAAGAGGCTTCATAGCATTTGGTGATTTGGAGCATTTATGGGCTGCAACCAAATGGTTGGGACTCTGGTTCAGCTAGAGGTGCAACTTTAAGAAGTCCTTAGAGAAGTCAATTGTGGCATTACTCCCTACCTATATGCAGCACGTTAGATTTGATTTATTATCTGGACAAGAGGTGAAGTTTTGTGAAGATATTTAGTGGGGAAATAGTGCTTTGTGTTAGTCCTTTCCCCGAATTTATAACCTTTCAACCCTGGAAAAGAAGACAATTGCTGAATTGGTCACTCTGGGGGAAAATGGTGGAGTGTGGAATTTGGGTTTAAGAAGGCTGTTGAGGGATTCTGAAGCAACCAAGTTGATTTCCCTGTTGGATATATTTCAGGAAGTCAACCTTTCTTTGGATGGAAATGATGAAAGGTTTTGGGCACCAACCACAATGGACAACTTTACCTGTGCTTCTTTCTTTAAGACTTTTGAGCCACCTCCTGAAAACGAACCTTTTCCCTTCAAAGGGGCTTGGTATGGTCCTATCCCTCCTAAAGCCAAGATGTTTTGTTGGGAGGCTGTCAACCAAGTTATAAACACCTGTGATAAACTTCAAAGAAGATGGAAGTTCTGGGATCTTTCTCCTCATGTGTGTGTGTTCTTTGTTGGAAGAGTGGGGAAAGTACTAATCACCTTATGTTGCATTGTTCCTACACCTCTAGGTTGTGGCAGCTTGCTCTTGGACTGTTTGGAAAAACTTGGAGGGCACTTGCATTGTTCCTACTGGTCGTTCTTTTAGGTTAACCGAAACCGAACTGGTACCTTTGGATTTTGAAAAATACTGAAATTTGAACCAAATCGATTAGTTGGGTTAACTGGATTTTTTTGGTTTAATTTCCTTCAGTTTCGGGTTTTCGTTTTTTGATGAGCACCCTAACTGACATTTACTTGTATTTTTTATCAGCAACAGTTGAACAGTTTATTAGGAAGTATATTGCCAAAAAAATGTATAGTAGTGTGCTAGAAATCCCTTTAGAGTAGCTAAGCCTTGGCTTAACCAACCTTACTTTGTTAGGAGTACAACCCTGGGGGATTATGCTCATATTCCTACATGTGCAATGCAGCTATTTTCTGTGATCAATTTATTTTGAAAGTTTATATAAATTGGATTTCAATTTCATCAAGGGTTACAAAGAAGAAACCATGTTGCATTCCTAAAACACTCCTCTCATTATTACAGAAGCTCATAGTGTAAAATAGAAATTCAAAAGGGTTTTAGGAGTTGGTAAATATGTGAAAAAAGTAAATAGCATTTTAATTGAATTAATGAGAAGAAAAAAATTGATCTTTTGCTTGATCTAGCCACTAGTTATGGTTGAATTAGCCGCTGGTATACAAAGATGGGATTATGCAGATATACCATAGACATTTGCTAAGAAAGGGTCATAGGGGGGTTGCAACTGCAAATGTTTCAAGTATAACCTTGTATGCAAAGAACACCTTGCTACCAAAATTTTTGTTGAATAGAGCAATAAAGCCATGCAGGAAAGGATATGTATATTTTGTTGAATTAATTCACAATGAGTGATGTTCTCATTGTTCTTAAAACCCTACACATGTTGATCTTTACTGCCATGTTGATCAGTAGAAATACTCATCTGAGCTGTCCTTATATAGCTTGACATCCATGTTGTCATACTTGCAGTTAATTAAACCTAGTCGCAGGAGTGAGATGGCTTCTAGGTACTTCAAAGAGTATGTTGAAAAGTCAATTCAAGCTGCATATAAGCGGGTTAGTCATGCCATCTACTGCTATTTTACTCTTCAAATAACTTACTGAGAACTGTTAAATAAATTAATTTAAGGTTTTTTTTTTATTTTCTTAGGTTGTTGATACCTTGGATGCCAAATCTAAGGTACAGAGGCAGCATCCTCTTGCTGTGCTTGCTGATGAAGTAAAGATTATTGTTGAGAGAGAATCTTCTGTGTTTAGCCCTGTCTTGTGTCAGTGGTTTCCTGAAGCTGGGATCATCTCCTCTATGATGCTGCATGAACTTTATGGTGCAAGAGTGGTTTGTTTATAATTACTATCTCTATCTTTTATTGTCCGTCCAGGCTATTACTTTTTAGAGGCCAATTCCATATAAATCTTATTGTAATTGGGATTTGCTTTTGTTGATTTGTAGAAGCCATTCCTTGACGGAGTATCACTTCTTACAGAAGATGTTAGATCGGTGCTCCCTGCAGCTAATATGTTAGATAACCTCCTAACTCAGCTGTGTTATGTGGCATCTGGAGAAGATAAATTTAATTCCCCTTTCACCAAGGACATGAAGCATTATCAGGTTGGAGACCTTTTGCCAAGAACATATCGGCCAAAACACATCTTTACACATTTCTTAGTGCTTGAAATGAATATCTCTTTATCTCATTTTTATCCAAGCTCCAGCATCTTCTTATGCCTAATTTCCTAAACCAACGTTCCAAAGCTCCACCATATGACATTTAGGAACATATATACAAAGGGGTTCCATTCCATGCTCATACTCTTTTGATCTTTTTGAGTTTCATGCAAAAGACAAAGAGAACCAAAAACAAAACATGCAACACAGTCATTCACTGTCAATTTGTAAATCCCTTACATTTTCCTTCTGTAACTTGAGAGAGTTTTAATTGATTTAGCTTTCTACCAAGCACTCACCAAATTTGTCTATGTTAGAATTTCTGTGCAGCTAATTCCTTTTCCATTTTTCAAATGTCCAGTATCTGGTTTACTTGTATTGGTTGGAATATCATTGTTTTATCTATTCGGACATCTTATAGATATAGTCAAAGACTGAATCAGGATTAGTTGCTTGACTTCATCATTTGTGCACAGATTGATGAAATTTCTGGTCCAATTATTCTTGATTGGCTGAGTGCTCAATATGGGCATATCTTGGAATGGACAGAACGCGCTTTCTCTCTTGAGGTTGGTTTTCTGTTGCTCTGATGTTTTTGCTTTCTAAGGAGTGTTGTCTAATCTTCATTTACCATAACTGCCTGATGAAATGGGGTATGAACCTTATAAATGTTAATAAAGTAACCTTTAGAAGTTAACCCTCACCCCCTCAAAGTTTGCTGTATGAGTCTTGAAATGCAATTATGTTTACTCAGGTTCAAGCATTGTTGCTACAAGGTTGTCATTTCTATGATGCAGGATAGATTTTAAATTAGAATTTCTATATTAGTTGAGACTCCAGATGTTAGCTCATTGGTTGAACTACTAGATGTGCAACTATTGAACTTGTAATGTTTTGCAACCTCTTGAATTTTACTTTGAGCTTTCCTCAAGCTATAATCCTTCATTTCTCATTAGCCAATCACTGGGCAATCCAGTAAGATGTTGCACCAAAATGATCAATTTTCATTTTTCTGAGAAGAGGAAAATGTTGTGAATCAAACTAGCATCATTTATCAACTATGATATCTCATTATCTGGATACATGTATATCTTTGTGACTGGCTTTTACTGCTACTGTGAGACCAAGGCAGAGTGATCTATTGTGGAAGTCTGAAGCACAGTACTCCTATTTTTTTTCTCTCCCCCTCTTTCCCACTTATACAAGAGCATTAACCTGAGAAAGTGACAAAACATCCTAAGAATTTGCTGTGTAGTAATATCAAAGTTCATGTTAAGTCCAGCTAGGAATTCAGTGGCATGGTTCTTCTCAACAAGTTTATGGCAGTGGCACTGCTTGGCATCATCGAGATCTTTCCATACCACTATCTCATATTGATCAATTTCCTCCCTAAGAACTCATAGAGTGGAAAAATATTCCGAAACTTGTGAAGAGTCCCGATGATGTATTATATTACTGTAGTCCTTGTTGTATCGTATCTCTTATTTTCTTGTTATTTTCTTCTTTAGCCCTGTAAGGGCTTTTTTGTAAATATTCATATTTCACACACATATTCTGGCTCTTGGGGTGGGGTTGATTGATTCAGTTTTCACCCCAGACCTCTGTCTTCTCTTCTCTTGTATGAACTGCTTGTGTGACATGGTATCAAAGCGGGTTGCTCTATAATCTGTGTTTGCTCCATGCTCACTCATTAGTCTCTCAAGGGTTGTTGATTTCTGGGTGAATTGACTGAAGATAGGGTTGTTTTGATCAACCCTAACCCTAGGTCACTCTGTTCTGCGATTTCAGCAAGAGAAATATTCTTAGAACTCTCTTGGAAGGCATCTGCTTGAAGTGAAACTTGATTGGCTGTGTCGCCTAGGCCAGTTTTACTCGCTTAGAAAATTTCTTTGAGATTTGACAAGCTTTGGAGGAGTTCTGATCTTCTCTCCAGGTTGGCAACAGGTTTCTTCTTCACTCTTTGCCTCTTTGGACTGGTTCATTCCCAAGTATTCATGCAAGCTTCGAGCACTCCATTTCTGGCTGCAGTTACTTCTGATTAAGGAGTTTCTCTAGACATACATTGCTCTTCTTTAAGCTGCTCGTCTAAAATCACTTGGTGGCTGATTTGAACTGCACAGAGTAATCCCCTTTCTGGAAAACTTCCATATCAGGTTGGTGAATCCCTCTGTTTTCTCAATCGATTGTTGATTATCCTTGGAACCCTAGGTTTGGTGCTGTCCTAGGGTATTCTCACTTTTCAGTTGCTTGGTAGAAGTTTGTAATCAGTTTTGGAGGGTATTTAATCCTCTCCTCAGCTCAACAGTCCTGAAACACTTGGGTTTGGATTGTCAATATTGTATACTGCCTGGTTGGTGTTGTTCTGGGTAATTTCTTAGAGGATATCGATTCCTCTATAGGGTGGCTCTTCTTTGCTACTTGTCCAACTGAAGTTGTTTGATCATATATATCTTCTGGACCTGATTTTGCTGCTGTTTGTCTGCAATGTTTACTTCAGCCTTGTTGTCAAGTGCTTTTTTCGGAGAAAATCTTGTGTTTGATTGCTGTGATACTACTTTTAGTATTTAAATTGTTGCTGAATCAAGTAAAGTGGTTAACAACCTTGAAATATAAATATCAGTGCTGCTACTTTACTCTCTGGATTGTTTTTTATTTATTTGTGATGGTTGAAAAGATAGATATTATTTCTGTGAAATTTGATGGAACCAACTACAGTATGAAGTTCCATTTCGATTTCTTTGTTGAGGGAAAGGGACTGGAAGGCTATTTGAATGGGACTATTTGTAAATATGATGAAACAGACACTAAAGCCTTTACACAATGGAAGTTGAACAATGGGAAATTAGTCTCCTGGATTCTAAGCTCCATTGTACCACACATTGTTGTTCCCATGAGAAGACCGCAAACAACCTATGAAATGCATTCCTATTTGAAAAAGGAGTATCACCAATCCAACTTATCAAGACAATATCAGATTGAGTATGAAATATTTGCTTGCTTCCAAGGTGATAAAAGGATATAGGAATATTATGCGGGTTTCATTGATTTATGGGCAGAATATGAACTGGTTTACATTGACCCATCAGATTCATTTGAGTGTGTTAAGTATCTGCAACAACATTTTGAGAAGAGGAAGGTGAACAAATTCCTTACGAGACTGAGACCTGGATATGAGTTTAGGTCTAATATTTTGAGTAGAGGCACCCTTTCGGATATTGATTCTATGATGGAAGAGTTGTTGAGGGAAGAAACTAGACTCATCATTGTTGCAAACATGGAGGGGAAGCAACTTGATTCAGGTGCTGATACCTTTTTTTTTTTTGCACAAGAGAGTAAGAAATTTGGTGGAAAGGATCTTTCTAAAACCCAATGTTATGAATGTAAAGGGTTTGGACACATAGCTTCACACTGTAAGAAGAATGTTTGCACTTAATGTAAACAACATGGTCATATCATTTTGGATTGCCTAGTTCATCCCTCCAAGAGTACTATGAAGAAGAATTAGCCACGAACTTATTAGGTGTCTAAGGGACAGATGATCGATGCCTCTACTTCCAAAGGTGAATCTTCTGCTCCCACGAATAAGGAAGAGCTATGACAATTGGTATCCTTTGCTATCTCATCTACCTTTTCTGCTATTGGCCTATTTGGTGAGTTCTCTAGTTACTGCACTTCTCCCTCTCATGTTTACATAATTGATTCTAGTGTTACGAATCATATGGATGGAGCCTACCCTGAACCAGCAAACAAATTTTCTGAGACCCAGTGACCCACCATAAACATATTGTCATTGTTAATGTTGAGAAATTGGATATCATTGGGAGTGATGATTTGTGTCTCAAACTCTCACCTTCAAATTCCTTTTCCCTCACTTGGACCTTTGTTCTTAAACTTACTGTTAACCTTATTTCAGTTGGTCAACTGGTCAATGAAGGTCACATTCTAACTTTTTCCTTTGATGGTTGGTTGATTCAGGACCAATGCACTGGGAAGGTGAAAGAGAAGGGGCATAGTTTGGGCCGTTGTTTGCATTGGAGTTTGAGAAATCTCAATCAGCACCATCCTCTGCTTATTTGAGCTCTTCTTCACTGAATCTTGATTTGGGTTAAAGAAATAATGTTTGGGATTTATGGCATAAATGTTTGGGTCACCCAAACTTTGAAAGTTAAACTTTTGTTTAAGTCTGGTTTCATTAGAACTAAAATTCCCTCTGTGAAAACTTTTGATACATCTTGTGTTTCTTGTTGTTTGAGTAAGAGTCATATTTTTCCATTTACTCACAAAGCTGAACACGTTACTTCACCTTTTCAAATCATACATAGTGATGTATGGACTTCATTTATTGTTTCACGATTGGGATACAAATATTTTGTATTGTTCATTAACGATTATAGTAGGTACACTTGGATCTACTTTGTTAAACACAAGTCATAAGTCTTTCCAACCTTTCGGTTATTTCATGCTATGGTTCAATTTGGTTTCAATCAAGTGTACAGATTTTACATTCTAACTTAGGGGGAGAATATAGTGATGGAGAATTTTTGGTTTATTTGAAACATCATGGCATGCAATTTCAACGGTGTTGTCCAAGCACTCCTTAGCAAAATGATGAGGCAGAAAAGAAGAATGATTGTTCTAAGTGTTGTGAGGACTCTTTCACAAGAGTCACATGTGCCTCAGTCATGCTAGTAGTATGAATGTGTATCTAATTAATTATATTCCTTCATCGGTTCTTGGTAACATGTTTCCTCATCACAAAATGTTTGGCTGCCCTCTAGATCTTTTCCATTTTCATGTTTTTGGATATCTATGTTTTGTACATCTTCCCTCTCGTGAACATTCCAAGCTTTCAACTCAATCTGTCATGTGTGCCTTTGTGGGATACAATCATAACCACAAGGGATTTCTTTGTTATGATCTCTCTGCACGTCATATTCATATTTCTCGGAATGTGTTTTTTCTTGAGCATATCTCTTTCTTCTTGAGAGTAGCCATGTTATTAGCACCTTCTATTTTTGTTTTGTATGACTTTGACTCACTGGATGCTTCGTTTTTAACTGCTGTAAAGGATCTTCTCGTCTTTTCTCGCAAGTGAGTTCGTAGTCTAGTGCTTGCTGTGCCTACGACCCCCATCCTCTCGGTCTAGATCATTCGTCAATCTCAGACAACCCTGTAACTGACATTCTTGTTTGTGATCCCTTTGTTTCTCTTTCTATTCCTTTGCATCATTCTTCTCGTATCTCTAGACCACTTGATTGCTATGGTTTTCCTTACATAGCTCCTTTTCTATTGTTTTGTCTTCTACAGATATTCACCGCTCTTACCAGTAAGCCATTAGCAGTCCTTAGTGAAGAGGTGCCATGGATGCAGAGATTCAAGCTTTGCACGAGAACGACACCTGTGACCTTGTCCTAGCTCCTTAGCCTCCTTTAGATGGCTTTATTATTGGGAGCAAGTGGGTCTACTTCATTAGGTTGAAATCTGATGGCTCTCTAGATCGACACAAAGCTCAACTTGTGGCTTAGGGCTATACACAAGAGTATGGCATTGATTATGAGGAGACATTTGCTCCCATGGCCAATATCACTACAGTTTATGTTCTTTTATCCCTCTCGGCAATACACTCTTGGACTATCTCTCAATTAGATGTGAAAAATGCTTTTCTACATGGGGATCTAAAGGAGACAGTATATTTGAGACCCCCTCCTGGGTACTGTAGTGATCCTTACCTTGTTTGTCGGTCAAAGAAATTTCTCTATGGGCTGAAGGAAGCTCCTCCGGCATGGTTTGAAAAATACAGGGATGTTGTTATGAACATTGGGTATAGTCAGTGTGCTTTTGACCACTCTCTCTTTGTCCGGAAAAGGCCTCAGAGTATTACGATTCTTCTCTTGTATGTGGATGACATGTTGTTGACTAGAGATGATATAGAGGGAATTTAGGACCTCAAGTATCTTCTTCATAGTTCCTTTCACATGAAGGATTTGGGTCCCCTCACCCATTTCTTAGGACTTGAAGTACAAAGGAGCCACTGGGGATATTTCATTTGCCGGTATAAATATGCCACTGGTCTTGTCAAATTGGCCAAATCAAATGGTTCTTTACTGCCTGATGTCTCCCTCCATCGACAACTTGTGGGGTCTCTCATCTATCTCACTATTACTTGTCCTAACATCTCGCATGCATTTCAGGTTGTGAGTTAGTTTGTCTCTGCTCCTTATCAACCCCATTTGACTGTTGTACATCAGATTATTCTCTATGTTCGGGGCACCTTATCACAAGGACTGTTCTTCTATTCCTCTCCCCTCCACTTGAGGGCCTATGCTAATGCTAATTGGGTGGGCTGTCTTGACACCTGTCGTTCCACAATTGGTTGGTGTGTCTTCATGTGATTCTCTGATCTCATGGAAATGCAAGAAACAACAAACAGTTTCCAAGTCATCTAAGAAAGCAGAGTACAGGGCAATGTCATCTGTATGTAGTGAAGTTGTTTGGCTTCAGTCTCTATTTAGGGAACTTGGTCACTCTTTATCTACACCCATCTCTCTGTATGCTAACAACACTAATGCTATAAAGATTGCTTCTAGTAGAAAGCTTGCTGAATTAAAAAAAATATGAAATAAAAGGAGTTTCTTGAAGAAGGAAGGAAGAGAGAAGGAGAAGAAGAGAAGAAGAGAAGAAGAGAAGTTGAAAAGAAAGGAGAGCAATAATCTGGCCGCCCCCTTCACTTATTATTTATACTAAAAGTAATAGAGCAGTACAAAGACAACTATGCCCTTATAGGGCAGCAAGACATAAAACAGCATATATAACACTCAAAAAACATAATAAAATTTGGACTCACATAACTACTGTGGTCCCCACCTCCTAACTAACAACTAACATAAAACATCTACTCATAAAAAACATCATAAAACTGTTTAGTCTTCAACTAATCCTGTCTCTCATGAAAGGGCGAAGCATATTGAGGTGGATTATCACTTTACTTGAGACTTGTTTCTTGCTGGCTCTATCTCTCTCCTTTATGCCACCTCATATATGCAGGTTGCTGACATCTTCACAAAGGCCATGATGAGATCCAAACATTTATTTCTTATGAGAAAACTAATGCTAATGCTTTCGCATTAGTTTGAGAGGGAGTGTGGTGAGATAGCAGAGAATACTAGTTGTCGTATCTCTTCCTTATTCAAGGGACCAGAAGATTAACCTTTGGCAATAGAGGCATCGGATGTTTGTCCCTTAGACACCTGATAAGATTGTGGCTAGTTCTTCTTCACAGTACCCTTGGAGGGACAAACTAGGCAGTATGGAATGATATGACCTTGCTATTTACAATAAGTGCAGACATTCTTCTTCCTGCAGTGTGAAGCTATGTGTCCAAACCCTTTACATTCATAACATTGGGCTTTAGAAAAATACTTTCCACCAGATTTCTTACTCCTTTGTGCAATAAAAACTGTATCAGCCCCTGAATCAAGTTGCTTCCCCTCCATGTTTGCAACTAGACCTGTTCATGGGCCAGGTAGCTCGATGGGCCAGCCCAACCCGATCTAAGTTGGGATTGGATAGGTTTCCGGCCTCCGGGCTTAGGCCTAAAATATCGGGCCCAACCTTTTTCCGGGTCAGGCTCAGGCTTTCTCAGAAAAGCCTATCCCGAGCTCGAGCCCAGTTTGATAATGTATTATATAATAAAAATATATTTTATATAATAAAAAGCATATATATATATAACATATTTTTTCTTTATTTTTCTTCTGTTTTTTCAAGTAATAATGAGCTTTCATTATTTTTTTAGGTTTTAATGTCTTTTAATATAAATAAAATAGTTTTTAATGGAACTAATAAGGAAAAAATATTTTTCCAAATTTCTGGCTGGGCTCGGGCTCAAGACCTAGGCTTGATGGTCAGGCCGGGCTTGGGCTCGGGCCTAAGCATATTATGTTAATGTAGAGGCAATGCCCGACCCGTGAACAAGTCTATTTGCAACATTGATGAGTCTAGTCTCTTCCCTCAACAACTCTCTTATCACAGAATCTAAATCCAGAAGTTTGTCTCTACTCAAAATATTAGACCTGATTATCTCATATTCAGGTCTCAGTCTCATAAGGAACTGGTTCACCTTCTTCTTCTCAAAATGCTGTTGTAGATACTTAACACACTCTAAATCTGATGGGTCAATGTGAACTAGATCATATTCTGCCAATAAATCAATGAAGCCCACATAGTATTCCTGTATCTTTTTATCACCTTGGTAGTAAGCAAATATTTCAGACTTAATATGATATTGTTTTGATAAGTTGGACTGGTGATACTCTTTTTTCAAATAGGAATGCATCTCATAGGCTGTTTGCAATCTTCTCATGGGAACAGCAATATGAGGTACAATGGATCTTAGAATCCAGGAGATTAGTTTCCCATTGTCAAGCTTCTATTGATCTTAGAATGGCCCATAGGTTGTTTATTCTTTCTTGTTATTTATGTTTCTTTTCTGTAATGGGCCTTATTTTGGGCTCATCCTGTCTATATTAAGTTCTTTGTAAATTCTTGCCCACCTAAGGGCCTCCTTGTAATTATTCAAATATATCTTAATAAAAGAATGTTAGGGTG
>NW_010729201.1:1645862-1677151 GCF_000365185.1 Nelumbo nucifera
ACCAAGTCATTACCATATAATTCTCCTGCACCCATCGGGAGTTGCTAGTTTTGGGTTTCACCTCTTCACCAGTGATGTACCCTAATTTCCCACGAGCACCAATGGCCATCTTTGCAGATTGTGACCATTCCAAGTAATTTGCACCATCCAACCTAACTGTAGTAATGGTCCCAGCTCCGAAGGGGTCTCTAGCACCTCCTCCCATTGGTCCCATTTCACTCCCGGGCTTATTTTCAACTCTATGGCCCTCCATACTTCTCAAAAAAGGTAAAGAAAATAACTAAAACTTGCAGCAAGATCAAACAAAGCACCTTCTGGAACCAACAACACTTTCTTGGTGTCCTGGACTTTCTTTCCACAAAAGATTCCTTTTCTATGGGATGGGAGAAGAGAGAGAAGAGGCAGCTGCCCTCTCTAGAAGCCTCCAAACCAGGCAGGACTTGAACCGCCCCTTACAAAAAACTCCACGGAACCCTAAAAAATTAGGGCGCCACTTCCTAGGTCAAAAATGAAGAGTCCAACAAAAACAGGACTCTTCCCCTTTCTCCAGTTTTTCCTGATTTTGATGGGAAACCCTAGACCAGCTACAGGGCACACAGATCCATCAAGAAAATCCAAAAACTGGGCTTACCTGAGAGCTTCGATCAGCCTCTTAAATCAYCATGCAGTCGGCCGATCTAGGGCTGCATGAGAGAACAACTTCAAGAACCTTCGGCCTGCTCTGATACCAAGTAGAAATCACTATTTGCTGATTCAGTCAAGCTTCTTGTGAGAGAAAGAGGGGGAAGGTCAAGATTTCAGCAGTAGAGAAGGAAGAAGAAGAAGAAAAGAGGAGGTCAACTAGGATTGTGAGAAAGTTAACCCTAGCCGCCTACCTTTCATTATATTTATAATTAACTTAAAGATGAGATATTACAAGGATGCCCTTAGTAGGGTGGCTACTAAAACTGAACAGTCACAACTTTAAAAAATATAAACTAATGGGCCTAGGCCCAACAACTTCCTAACTAAATAAAAACAAACTAAAATAAAACCGGGCCACTCAACAAGCCCCACACTTGATTGTGGTAGATCCTATCACAATGATCACTTGCTACAATGCCATTCTAATATGCTCCAACTATCCACATTCTCCACTAATCATAAGTCCAAGAGTTATCTGGAAGTCCAGTTCAGTGTTCCACAAATACCAATACTTTTTTTTTTATAGATATCCACAAATACCAATACTCATACCTCGGGTCTAACTCTAGTGGGTGAGACAAACCACTCCTTCCCTTAAGGCAGATAAGTGTGTCAACCTTGTTAGAATAGAGTGCCTGAGTCTTCTCACTGGTTGAGAATAATTAGTCTACATATTGACAATGACTGTCTGTAATCACTATAATGATTATCGTAGTCCTAAAATGCAGATCTAGGGCTAATGCACACATGGACACCCAATAACACATGTAACTGAACTTTTATTCATAACAAAAGAAGTTTACATCACATATTGGATTCTGACGGCATACATTGTCCAACAAAAGTAATATTAGAAGTTATTTAATTTTAACACCTATCAAGCCACTTCTTGTGCATGTTATGATCTTCCCTTCTTTCAAAAATGGGGGAGTTTGTTTACTTACAGCCAACCAGCACAAAGCAAAAAACAAGAGGTTCCAAAGTGTACATTTTAGTATTTTAAGGAAAAAAAAAATATTTTGGAGGGTGTGGAGCATTGGTCAGCAGGGAGAGACCCCTTCCCATTGGCTCTGTCCATGTGCATGTTGCTATTTTGTTGTATATTTTGTTCTATTGTGATTGGCTAAAATCTTGAACAACCATGGCCTGCTAAGTAAACAAAACAAAGGTTATGGGATACACAGTTTATGTCACAGTAAATGCTCTGTGGTTGTGTGAGAATTTTTGTAATGTTGACGAACATAATTCTGGTTCCTTATTTTGTAGGATTTTTTTGTAGCAAATGGGGAAGGTCTTCCTCGTGCTGTTGTTGAGCAAGAAGCAAGATTGGCATCACAGATCATAAATTTGTTTTCCCTTCAGGTTTGGCAAGTAATAGTTTATCAGTAATTCCACTTGATTGAATAATCTATGAAAAAAGATCCAGTTGATTGAATAAATGAAATTGAGGTTAAATTGCCTTTATTTGTGCAGACAGAAACTGTAATAGGAATGCTAATGACTGCAAGTGAACAAATTTCCACTAGAATGGATCAGTGGAGTCCTGGCAGCAGGTCTATTGAAGATGCTCACACTTTAATTCGAGTGTTATGCCATAAGAAGGACAGAGAAGCATCTAAGTTTCTCAAAAAACAATATCAGCTTCCTAAGTCTTCAGGTAACTATCATTCTTTGATTGGTTCCACTATTTCCATTATATTTCTGATTTTCATTTCTAAAACACTAGTTCATTTGTTTAGTTTCATGTGCTTAATTTTATCTTTAGGGCCATTATAGGCATAGGCAGAGCTACATTGTCATGAGGTTGAGCAATTGAACCAACATGGCATCTAAAGTCCTCAAGGAATTATTCACAATTTATGTTAGTTTTAAATTCTTTTTTCAAAGTTGACCCCACTCAAATAAAAGTTGTGGGGTCAATTTGAAATATATAAAAAGATTTGACCCCCTAAAAGTAAAGCTACCAAACTCCATGCATGAGTTATCTCTTGTGATTTTTAAAAGTTGATAGACATTATAATAAAATAATCAATTTGATCAAAAGGTTAACAAAAGTTGGCTTAGTGTAAAAGCAATCCAAAGTCTGTTGTGACCAACGCAACAAAGGGGAGAGAGAGAGAGAGAGAGAGAGAAGGAAAACAATAAAAAAAGCTTAAAGAAAAGTGAGAAAATGGGATGGTTAATAATAAATGTTTATATATTGGTGTTTTTTTTCTTTTTTTGAGTTTTTATTACTTTAGTTTTGGATGCACCCACTGACAAGTTACTGGGTTTGCCACTGATTATAGGTTAGGATTTTTTTTGGGTTGATAATATGGTTTAGTAGGGTTAGTATCTTCTGCAACCTGGGTGTATTTTTCCCTTCTTGGCTTCATGATCTTTCAAAGATGGATTGCCCTTCTGATGTGGATAGTAGGTGTGACTGTCCTCCTAGAGGGTTGGTTCATTTGGCCTTCCACCTTTTCTTTTATTTTGGTTTCTGTAGGTTTATTTATCCTTTGGTGTTTGGTTTGTCCTGTGTTTAGTTCTATTTGTGCTTGTTGCTTATTGTTTCTGTTTGGGACACGAGTCATTTTTCAGTTCATGTGGTCAATCCCATGGAAATGATCAAAGGATCAATTCCCGTCGAGTCATTCCTCACTGAGCTGGAATACCTTCTCAACCTGTTGGAAAGCATCAATTCCTGTCGAGATGAATATAATTTGTTGCATGTCCTTAGTGGAGATGACTAGCGACCAGTGTTATCTGTAGGGAATGCAGATCAGACTTGAGAATTAGGTTTTTATTTGACAAAAGTGAGTGCATTAAACCCGGTCTGAACTATGAAACTGCACAGACGGAAACCTTAACAGTGCTTAACATTTTGTGCCCAGAAGTGAAATGTACAAAGGGTTGGGAACCAGTTGCCATTCTGCTATTTTAGAGCCATAAAGAAATTTCAGAATTAATGGCATTTTTTTTGTTGGTTATCACAACCAAGTTTTTCATTTCACCTTATTTTATTTCTTGCTTGTCTGTAGAATACGATGGTGCATCAAAGGATTCAATTTCAGTATCACCTCTTGTATCTGATTTACTTAAAAGAAGTGGGTCATTCCGCTGGACTGGAAAGGGCAAGAGAAGTTTCAAGTTTATTAAGAAGAAAATTCAAGCGTCCACCTCCGAAATTAGGCAAGTAACTTGGTAGCGTAGATAATGGCCATTGGGAACTGTCGTCCTGTCGTCCTGTATTATATTGTAAATCCAAAAGAGGTATTTTTATATCTATCAGAAATTTTTTAATGCTCTAAATCATTATTTTAGAGTGGAAATCCGTGTTGTGTCTAATAATCCCGTTATTTCCTTTTAAGTTTCTTAATTATGTCAAGTCTTAGCCACCAAACAAAAAGTACAGAATATCCTTGAGATCAGCCTTCCACTTAAAATACTTGTTCATGTAAGAATCGAGAGAGAGAGAGAGATACGAAGAGTCTATTATTTTTGTTTGGTTGTCTTTGACTTTTATTAATTAATTTGGTATAATCAGCATCAGTAAAGGTTTTTATGTGGAATATAGCATTTTGCATGGATTTACTATGAATTAACTAATAAGCCTAACATTGCATGTAAGATTTTATTTATTTATTTATTTTTGGTAAAAGGAAGATATCATGTTTGGTCAAACACAAATATAGGCTTGAATCCTAACTTTTTACTTAGATTAGGCGACTCCTGTCCCACTATATATATATAGCAAAATGAACTAAAAAAATCTTTTTCTTTGTGGTGTTTTCTTTTTGTTATTGTTATTGTTTTTTTTTTGATAAGTGTGGGTAGTTGTTATCTCTTATAGACCATATCATCATTATAAATAATGAAAGCTGTCAATAGTGCACTTTCTCTCTTAGTGAATAGTGTACGGTTAGATTGAGTCTCAAGAAACCCAATCCATTGCAAGGTGCCTCTAAAATGATTTAACTGGGCTTAAGGAAATTGTTTAAACCATAAAAATATTTTTTTTTTTCCGTTTTAGTTTTGCCAACTTTTTCCATTTTAGTGTAAAATCTAAGTGGTAAAATCTTGTAGACTTTCTTGCAAATAACCATTGAGGAATATATTCTCTACATCGAACCAGTAAAATGGCATGACTAATGGTCAATAATGTAAAAGAAAATCCCTATTGAGTTTATCTTGGCAATCAAAGAGAAATATCCTGATAACACTGTTTTCTGAGTACATTCTTTCACAATAAGCCTAGTCTTGTACTTTTATCACTGTATATGCAGAGTTATTTGCATTGCCTGTTTGCCTTTTTCCATGTGTAAAAAGGGGCATCTGTCATTATAACATACTGGAAAATACAATGTAATGTAGAAGAATGATGCTTACCTTACGCACTAAAATAAGATAAAGATCACAAGAAGCTTAGCACGTCAATAAAGAAGAAATAGGTTGAGAAATACCTATATTATCACTGCTTCCTGTGTAATCCCTGGGGGTTTCCCGTGTCTTGTACATCTCCTGTACTTTCTCTCATTTAATGAAATTCCGTTACTCTTCCCTAAAATTAATTGAAAGTGTTTAAGATGCCTAAGGTTGAATAGCAGTAGGAAAAAGCTTCATCTCATAAATCTGCATCTCATTTTTGAGGATTGATACCAGGAGGAAGAGGGATATTAGATACCACCAGTCCACCAGAATCAAGTAAAGGAGGATAATTAGAAACATACACTACAAACATTTAATTTTACCACTTGTTTGTATCAGCTACATTTTTTTTGGACATGCCTTTTGATTTACCAGCTCTTTGATCCATAAACATTGCCCTTTTTATATAGACGTCTTATGAAATTTTCTTTTTTATCTTTTTTGATTAAGTCTATTACACAGCACATCAGATGCACCTCTCCACTTCAATCACCTTTCTATATGTGCACATTTCAGTCTGATCTTTGCTTCTCAGAAGTGTTAATGACAAATTGTCAATTAATCTGTTCTCTTTAGGATCTCTTCTCCTTCACCTTTGATCCTGCCAATCAGTTGCGAGACCATCGGAGAAGAAATTGTTGACTAAAATTTTGTACCCGATTGAGAGGGCTTCCATACAGCGGCTTTTGGCTCTATAAGGTGGGCCTCATACTAAAAGCCTAGAAGCTATATTTGGTTAAAAACCCAGCAAACCAGAATATATTTTGTTTGTTATGTAGCTATAATAGTTCGAACCAGGAGAAGAGAAGAAGAAGAAGAAGAAGAAGATGAAGAGAACAATCGAACTTGATAGATTAAACCCTATCAGTTGACCTTTAATATGGATTAGCTTCTAATTAGTAGTATAAAGACTAAACTGCCCCCATTAAGTATGGGACAGGAAGTCTCTATTAAGATTGCCACATAAGCACATAACTTAACAGAAATAAAATGACTAATCTACCCTTATTCAGCTAGTTCTAACACTCCCCCTCAAATTGGAGAATACATGTCATATACTCCCAGGTTGTTACATATATAATTCACTCTCCCTAAGCTTAAGCCTTTTTTAAACAAATCTGCCTACTGATCACCTGAGCTTACATGTTCTGTGCTTATCTCTCCAATAAGGACTTTCTCCCTCACAAAGTGGCAATCAATCTCTATGTGYTTTGTTCTCTCATGAAAAACAAGGTTGGATGAGATGTGGAGTGTAGCTTGATTGTCACAGTACAATTTCATAGGTCTATCCATGGAGAACCTGATTTCTTGTAGGAGATTCCTCAATCATACTAATTCACACGTAGTGTGTGCCATGGCTCTGTATTTGGCTTCAACACTGCTCCTTGCCACAACCGTCTGCTTCTTACTCTTCTATGTCACAAGATTTCCTCTAAGAAATGTGCAGTAACCTGTACTAGATTTTCTATTAGACACAGAGCTTGCCCAATCTGCATCTGTATACCCAATTACTTCAAGTTTTCCTCCTAGTTTGTACAATAACCCACGGCCTAGAGCTCCCTTCAGGTACCTTACAATTCTAAGAACTGCATCCCAGTGAAGTATCCGAAGGTTCTGCGTTCACCACACTAACTTCAAAGGAGATGTCTGGTCTCGTGATAGTTAAATAGTTCAGCTTCCCCACTAGCCGTGTATACCTTCCAGGATCATCAAATATTTCCCCTGTATCATTGCTCAACTTAGCATTTGGCTCCATGGGAGTTTCAGCCGGTTTTGCACCTAACAGTCCTGTTTCATCTAGCAGATCAAGAACATATTTTCTTTGGCACAGGTTTACACYTTGTCTTGATCTAGCAACTTCTATACCCAAGAAATACTTCAATGTCCCAAGGTCTTTTGTTTGAAAATGATTTTGCAAAAAGACCTTTAGTTTATCGATTCCCAATTTGTCACTACCAGTTATGACAATATCATCCACATAGACCACTAATAAAATCTTTCCAGCTTCTGAGTCATAGCTGAACACTGAGTGATCAACCTGGCATTGTTTCATTCCAAAATTCTTCACTACTTTACTAAACTTTCCAAACCAAGCACGAGGCGATTGTTTCAACCCATAAATTGCCTTTTTCAGTCTGCACACCTTACCAGCCTCCCCCTGAGCAACAAACCCAGGTGGTTGCTCCATATATACCTCCTCCATAAGGTAACTATGAAGGCATTTTTAATGTCAAGTTGAAACAATGGCCAATCATACATAACTGCTAGGGAAATTAAGACACGGACAGAGCCAATCTTAGCCACTAGAGAGAAGGTCTCCATATAGTTCACTTCATACAACTATGAATAACCTTTAGCAACAAGTCTAGCCATCAGATGCTCCACACTACCATCTAGCAAGTATTTAACAGTATACACTCATTTACAACCCACAACATGTTTACCAGGTGGAAGAGTAGTTAGCTCCCACGTGTGAATATGCTGAAGGGCAGAGAGTTCCTTCTCCATTGCTTGCCGCCACACAGGTGAGCTAAAAGCCTCTCGGACATTCTTAGGTATAGAAATAGATGACAATAGTGAAACAAACTAGCGATGTGAAGTGGAAAGGCGAGATACTGAAACAAAATTAGAAATGTGATGGAGGGTACAACTATGTTTACCTTTTCGTAAAACAATGGGAAGATCAAGTCCTGAAGGTTCAGGGATAGGAGCAACAACAGGATCCGCAGACAAGGCAGAAGCTGGAGGAGCCGGTGTCTGTCGATGAGTATACATGTGCCAGATTGATGGTCGTTCGGTAGGGATCTGCACTGGAGGAGGTGAATGGTCAACCCCAACTGGAACACCCGGAACGGGATCACTGACTGGAAGAGGAAGAGGAAGCAAAGGTGGAGACACAGATACTTCAGGTCCCGAGAAGAAGGGGGCCGACTCAAAAAAGGTGACATCAGGACAGAAATAACACTTATGAGTAATGGGATTGTAACACTTCTACATTTTTTGAGTCAAAGAATAGCAAAAAAAGACACACTTAATAGAGCACGCATCCAGCTTGTCTATTCTAAGAATCAGATTGTGAACAAAGCACACACAATCAAAGATACGAGGTGCTAATGGAAAGGGAGACAAGGTGGGAAACAAAATAGAGAAGGGAGATCGACCATGAAGAATGAAGGAGGGCATCCGATTAATAAGGAAACATGCAATAAGTACAGTATCACTCCAAAATCGTTTAGGAATACTCAAATGATGAAGAATAGACCAAGCAATTTCAAGGAGATGACGATTCTTTCGTTCAACCACCCCATTTTGTTGAAGAGTGGATGCACATGAAGTTTGATGAATGATGCCATGTTGTTCTAAATATTGTTAAAAGAAAGTAAGAAAGTATTCACGACCGTTATCTAAACGAAGAATTTTGATTGGAACACCAAATTGTGTACGTATTTCAGCATGAAATTTTTGAAAAATGGAAAATAATTCACTTATTTCTTTCATTAAATAAATCCATGTCATCCTTGAACAATCATCAATAAAAGTGACAAAATACTTATAACCATTATAAGACTATTTTAATTGGGCCCCAAACATCTGAATGAACCAAAGCAAAAKGACTCAACATACGACTTTCAACTCTAAGACTGAAGGGAACACGACGGTGTTTTTCATACTGACATGATTCACACTATAAAGACAACAAATGACTCAAAGACGGAACCAGTATCTTGAGTGCCTTGAGAGATGGATGTCCTATTCGATAATGCCATTGTAGAGGAGTGACTGAAATCTGAAGTGCAACTGACGATCCACCACCGTCAAGGTAATACAATCCACTAGCTTCATGCCCCCCACCAATCTTCTTCCCCGTATTGAGATCCTAAAAAACACAAAAGGAAGGGAAAAATGTAATAGAACAATTAAGAGTCTTGATTAATTTACTAACAGACATAAGATTGAATGGAAACTTAGGGACATATATAACAGATGCTAAAGAAAGAGAAGTCGTGTCAACATTACCAACACCACAGATGGGAGAAGAGGAACTGTTAACAAGGGTAACAGTTTGAGATGTGGAAGTTTCAGAGAGGGAAGAAAATAAACCTGGAGTCCCGATTATGTGATCAGAGGCTCCAAAGTCAATAATCCAGGGAGAGGGTTTGGATGATAGACAAGATATACCTGAGTGGGCAAGGGTGGCAGTAGTATGTTATGAAGTAGTCTAGAGGAACCTCTCATACTTATCATGCGGTACACTCACCATTTCCTTCCCAGAAACAGATGTAGATGTGGAAGGAGTTAGATCTGCCTGTTGGTTATCACTGACATCAACCCCACCAACTACTACATGATTGGCCCATGTAGAAGGCGGACCATGGAGATCATAACAAAAATTCACCGAATGTCCGTCCCTGCCACAATGGGTACACTTCCTTGTAGAGTTACTTTTTCCTTTACCACGGCCTCCCCCTGAGTCACGGCCACCACCATGACCTCCTCGGGAGGCATGTCCTCCCCCTTTAGTACCACATCCACCTCCTCTAGCTATCACAAATGCTGATCTGTCAGACTGTGTGGGATTCTCTGTAGGTCCCAAAAAAATCCTACGAAGCCGTGCAAACACTTGCTCAAGTGTAGAAATAGAGAGCCCCTCAATATTTGGGCCCTAATTGATTCATATTCTGATTTCAACCCCACTAAGAACCTAGTGACATCTATTTGTTCCCTCTGTTGTTGTTGAACCTTAACATCTGGAGTAAGGGGATGATAGACATTGAGTTCATTTCTGAGGTTCTTCATATTGGCATAGTACTATTCTAGGATTTTATTCCCTTGCTACAGATCAAAATACTCCTGATAGAGCTGATATACCCTTATAGTATTATCCTGCCCAGAATAAAGCTTCTTGGCATGTTCCCATATGTCCTTAGTTGTATCTAAGAATATAAAGTTGGCATTTATTTTGGGTTCCATGCTATTCCATAACCATGTCATTATTTGGGCATCTTCCTGTTCCCAGTCATCAAACCCTGAAGAGCCAACAAACGGTTTATCTTCCTTCACATGCTTCACTTTCCTTTTTGCCTTGAGAAAAACTTCCACTGACTTGGCCCATGGTACATAGTTCTCCCCATTAAGTTTAATTGAAGTCATATGCACACCCAAATAGTCAGAGGGAATCACCACACTAGGTTTTTGATCGCTACGACCATCTCCAGTTGCTGCCATGATGCTCTTCTAATGCTACTTCTAATCTGAATTCCCGGTAGCCAACTAAGTACTGCTGTCAGGAGTTTGATGTTCCAGACACTACAGCAGTCCCCAAACACAGTTGATAGGTACACAAACTTTTGTTCTTGTTCACACCACTACCGATTTCACAAAATCATGAATCACATTGACATTAATTCAGCAACTCACTGACTGCATACAAGCCCTCTTGAAGCTGCTTAATAGAGATTGAACAACACAAGCACCACTACACAACCATAGTTGTCACACATGGTACAGATCTGTTTGACTTTTTCAGAGGGCACTACAAGTCCTAAGAAAACATAAACTACTGCCACTGCAGTAACCTGTCATTCAATTCAGGTCACTTGTGACTAACAAGGGCTTCAAAACAACTATAGACCAACATAAAAGGGTCAAACATACCCTTACACCATTCGGCCACTGTAAACACAACCTATTCTTGGACCTTTTTCCAAGAACCAAAGCTACAAACAACCTAGTTCTCTAGGTTCTAATTAGTCCCTGTAGATTTTGAAGGCTTTCAACCCAAAAATACCAACAACACAAAAAAAAAGGAGGTAACCAACCTTTGATGGAGTGCTTCAGTCGACCATCCACTTCTGAAGTTGTTTTCTTGAAAAAACAGACAAGTTCTACGCAGAGGAAGAAGGACTGAGATGTTCTCAGACCTAGGTTGAATCTGTGTTCTCCATTTTTCAGCCCAAAAAGAAGAAAAAAAAATGAGGTCACGAATAGAAAGGAGCAGATCACGAATCTGTGAGGAGATTTAGAGAGCAACGTCCTGCTCTGATACCATGTTTGTTTTGTAGTTACAGTAGTTCGAACCAGGAGAAGAGAAGAAGAAGAAGAAGAAGAAGAAGAAGAAGAAGAAGAAGATGAAGAAGAAGATGATGATGATGAAGATGAAGAGAACAGTCGAACTTTATAGATTAAACCCTATCAGTCGACCCTTAATATGGATTAGCCTCTAATTAGTAGTATAAAGACTAAACTGCTCCCACTTAAGTATGGGACAGGAAGTCTATTAAGACTGCTACATAAGCACGTAACTTAACAAAAATAAAATGACTAATCTACCCTTATTCCGGCTAGCTCTAACATATTTTAATTGAGCTAATAAATCGATTTTCCAATAAAGATAATTTCAGTTGTTTCTTCAACATAGATCAATCATAGCTGATGCCCTCCCAAACGGGCTCTTTATTTAAAATCTTGATTCAAATAATAAAGATGTGGTCACAGGACAAACCGAGACCCCCTTGTGATTTTTGAGCATGCTAGTGTCTTAATTAAGCACCAACTTGATGTGATATTTGTCTTTTTCACTAATACTATGTGTTAAAAAATCACTTGGGGCCTCAGGTTTTTACTACCATGATGGTCATAGGAACATAGGAGATATTCTATAACATAATTGTCTAATTTTTACAATTTATATGATAAATAAATTGGAAGAAGGCATTAATAAGTAAATATTAACCAATAAATATTAATTTTCACAAAATGGTAATAAAATAATTTTAAAAAATAAAAAGTATTATTTTATTAATAAAAACATTAAAAAATTAAAATTTAAGCAAACAAAATAATAAATTATAGTAAGACAAGCATAGCATCAAATTATTTATGTAAACTAATCAAACGAAATAAAATGTTATAGGAGGATAATCGTCTTCTTCTCCTTGTAGTGGAAAAGTGCTTCGAATGGTAGAGAAGAGCTTCAATTATAAAATGTTGTAGGATAAAATGAGGGGTGTGATGTATCTTATCAATAAGAAATTATATAATAGCTGGGAATTGAAGTAGGTGTTTGGCATCGGTGTTGGGAACATCACACTATTTTTTGAGAAAAATGATGTTGGGCATGTGGAGTTGTAAACTTCGTTTTTTGAGAAATGGTGCTTATTTTTTGTTTGGAACCGGTGCTGTCACATAGGTTGTTTTTTGAGAAAATAGCACTAGTTTTGTTTGGTATTAGTGTTGGCARCAACGTTTTCAACATGGTCTATGTTATCCAACGTCCAAGATGATGCCACATCACGGTAGCAATGCACCATTTTCTCAAGAAACATTGAATTTGGCATTGCTCCATATCATACTTTTCCAATTTTCAAGGTGTGGTCTGGAGTAACTATTTTTTTCTGGAAAAACGGTGCCAAACAAGAGAGTGTTGTTTGAAGCACCACTTTCTTTGATGTGGTGCCTATGTGGTGTCGATTTCTAAGAAAATGGCATTTAAGCCAAACCAAGAAATCAACCACAAGAAAAAGGCATTGAGGAGATTTTGAGTAGTGGATGGGGCTGGTCCACAACATATTGTGGACTACTCCTATCCACACCAAACCAAACGCCATGATCATCATGTGGCATGGATCGAAATGGTCCATCCACGAGATGGCCGTGATTTCAAACACCATCACAATCTCCTAGGTTTAGGTTCCAAATAATTGACCTCTCCAATCTACTTTAGGTAATAGGACTCCATTACAACAAATGTTCGACCCTGGATGTGCTCAATTGTTATCAAATCAAACTAATCAAAAACTTAGATGCCATTTGGCAAGTCTTTTTTGAAAGATCTAAAAGATCTAATTACCAAAAGACGTAGTGGGTTTTTACATAAAGATTTTGACAGCTTATAGACCGTTTGGTTGGAAGCGTGGCTTTCTACACGAAAACGAGATGAAAAAAAAAGGCAAGCAGCTTCATTTTTAGCTTCCCAAAATAAGCTCGAATTGAATTTCTCGTTCTTTTCGGGATAGAATCTTTCGGTGGCTAAATCTTCTCCAAACCAAATAGGAAAAGACAAAAATACGGGCTATTGAACTTCTAAACAGTCGTTAGCCCATGCAGAAAGGCACACCATACAGGGCCTTGATTTCCTCATTTTTCCTTGACGAGTCAACTCACCAGTCATATGGCAGACTGGGCTCGATGGACTTTTAACTTTAAGTAGAGCCGAGTTTTTAAAACATCTGTTTCAAAGATGTTTTAAGGCGAAATCAGATTGGCGCCCCACAGGACACGCCTCACATGCACATCTCAGTCTCATACTGAGATGTTTCCAATACACGGCTGAAATGGGCTTTGTGCATGTGTGGGGTGCACTTTGTGGGACACTAATGCCAATTCTTTTAATACTAATTTCACCCAGATGATTTGAGTTGATCAAAACTCATCTAACCCGGACTGGACAGTTGAACCATTGAACTACAGTGCAGCTTCCAGATTGGCTTTCAAAACATTTATTTCAAAGATGTTTTAAGCAAGCCCTGGACTGGAAAACTGAACCGTGAAAATTAAAAATTGGTGACCTTCAGAGGTCTCGCTTAAATGATGGTTTTGACGGGTTAGATGAACAAACTGCCCAATTAACCGATAACCCGGAGAGCACTCCGATATTTACTCCGATCCGAATCTTAAAACATTTCAATCAAAATCAATGGAGTCTGGAAATTAAAATGCATTATTTACATTTTAGGAATCGCTGCCTTTATTACGCTTGACGACAAATACGTTGCAGGAAGGAAGGAAGAGAGAGAAACAAAAAGAAAAGAGAAAATCGCGTGCATGCGCCGCTTTTCCGCCCAAGCACGCCGTGCGTGGTGTTGACTTTGCTGCACCGGCCAACCTCTATTCCTACTCCACCGCTTTCCTTCCAACTTCTCCACAGCAATCGGGGTCACCGCCGGCATGCGACCTCTGAAACGTCGGTGGATGCTCCCCAAGCGAGGAGAACATACTCACCGGAATGCCAATGGCCATCCCACACGCACCCGAACCTGGGAAGTAGGTTACATGACTCAGACCATTGATCGGTGCAGGTTTCTCGAGACAAACAGCTGGAATGGAACTGTAATCTGGGCCGACCCACCTTACTGCCACATTCACATATCCTTCCCCTGTTGATCCGTCTCTATCCCGCACACGGTAGCTGAGGTGCCGGACGGAGCCCGGTGGGCGGAACCCTTCGATTAAATCGCTGCCGGGAATCTGACACCAGCCCAGTTGAGTCTTTCTCAAGAGTGGACACTTGGTAAAGATTTGGAAGTCGATGGAGCAGTACTTGCGGGAAAAGAAGGAGGGGTCAATGGGGAGTAGGAACTTATCGCCCCAAGTGGGGTTGCTGCCTCCTCCCTGATCGACCCTCGTCTGAAAGTAGACATGGCGTCCTGTACCAGCGTAATCTGGCTTGCTTGGATTAGATAGGTCGGTGGTGAGGATGATGAAGGGTCGGAGGCGTTGTGAGAAGAGGAAAGAGGAGATGCTCTTAAGGCCTTGTGCTGAAAGCACTGTGATCTCCAACGTGAAGGGCTGGGCATTCATGTTATTCGACATGATATCTGCTTCACTCACCATAAGGCAGAAACCTGATTGATAGATAGATAGATATATAGTGGAGGAGAGAGAAGAGGAGGAGCATTGAGGGTTGTCATTTGTCAATTCTTGGGAGCTTCGAGTGCAGGTCGGGTGCAGTTTCCAGTTGGAAACTTTGGAATAAATATAAAGCCTAAAGGGAAAGGTCTTCGGGGGCCACGTTGCCTTACAGATTAGAGCCTGTTATCTTCTTCAGTGGGGAGGTCTTGAATCTTGACTGATGATTGATCCACTCGGTATATATACCACTTGTTGGGCTAGGCTGGGCTGGGCCCCAGACAGCCATACTAGTCATGTAGCCAGCTTCTAGCCTCACTCACCTCTTGCCCCCCAAGTTTTCAGTGAGCTAGCTAGAAAACTAGAAAGTAGAAATCCTCCATGGGAGATGGAAGAGCTGTAGAGATTCAGCAGACTCCAGCTGAGTTTTTTCCATCTGAACTAGCATTGTTGGTACTGAAATAAGTAACTAATGCATCCTTACGTATTCTAAGACTAACCATATGTCTCTTCTCCCCATTATTGTGGTATGCTCAACATAAAGACAATACAAAAGGGTTGGGCCAATCGATCCATAACCTGACCAGAGCTTGGCCAATTAACCAAAAACCTGGTCCTATTTTAGTGATTCGTTCAGTAATTAGGACCACATAATTCAAGCATAGACAGGAGGACCTTAATTTCTTCCCCCACTAATAAATCTGTGGGGCTTAGCTTGACTATATGTCAATTTCATTGTAAGATGTTGAGAGGAGCAAGAAGCTGCAAGTGATGGTTATTAGTTGATGTATATCACTTGAAAGTATATTGCCTTTTGGATTCTATGGAAGCATTAGAAAAGATTCAAATAAACAAGGCAATTCTAACATGGGATCAGTGTAGGCATTAGAAAAGAATCATTCTTACAAGTTTCTTTTCCTCACCCTGTATTCATAGAAAAAATTTTGGAACCTGAAACAGCTTGCCATTTTATGGATAAATGACTTAGTAAACAATCAATGCAAGGTGGGGTTAATATGGGAAACCCAGTGGGTCCCCCTATTTGATGAGCGGTCTGGATTAGCCACAGGCTCCCTCCATACCATATATAGGAGGGTTGGTGTGAAAAACTCCTAACCCCACTAATGAACCCTTTTGTCTTTTACATATAGAACACACAACACAGTAGAAGAATTGAAATGTGTGGGAAATGAGGGAGTAACTCCAGTTGTTGACATTTTTAAACGAAAAGATTTTTAGGTAGCGTTTGGTTCGTCATCATCCTAAATTAATTTATGGCAAAAGACTTAAAATATACCCTGAATTTTCAGAAATTGACTTAAAACGTTACCCTGAGATTTTAAAATGGGCTTAAATATATATTGTGGCTGACTCAGGCCACTAGACTTAAATATGCTTTGTAAATTAATTTAAAAATTTTAAAATACTATTTTCTCCTTTTATGTCCTTTTGACAATGGATTACGACCTACGTTACCTTTGGCTACTATGAATCTTTCATTGAGCTTTAGAAATTGTCTTCAGATTGGTGGCCACCCAGTTGGTTAAATGCATCTATGAATCTCTAGCTCAGCATAGTCCCTTTTAGACGAATTTTCAGATCTGTGGTAAGAGCCAAACAAGCATAACCAAAAAGATTAGTGCTTTCAAGAGATCCTACAAATGAATCCCATGATACATTTTCCTGAAAATTAAACCAGAAAATAAAATTAATAAAACTAACATGTAATGATAAAAGGAAAAAAAAATAGAAAATTTAAACGCTGAATATACCTTTCTGCTTTACTTGAGGAATGGGTGCCCCAAAAATCTTCCAGACCAAATAAGTAATCAGCACCCATAAAAGCTTTGCAATCCAAAAAGGGGGAGGACACGTCCATGGAGGGATAATAGCTGTACAAGAATATATATTTTTAATCGATTTTACTTTTAAATTGGGTTCTAAAGCCCAATAAATGATGGCTGTACAAGAATATAACTGTAAATTCTTTCAACCCTAACCAATCAGTCCGGTTCAGCTTGACCCAACCGAAACCCAAAATCAATCTGATTTGTATTGGACAAGGTTTTAAAAACTGACCTGGAACTAGAACCATTTTGACCACCAGTTTCTGGGTTGACAATTCTATTGTCCAGGTTAAATGGATGGTCCATTCCAACTTAAAAAAAAAAAAAGAAATAAAAAATAAAAAACAACAAAAAAACATAGAATGAGTCAAATAGGTTGACAATTCAACTGCTCGGGTCAATGAATTATTGATCAAATAAATGATTTTTGGCCAAGAACCAAATTAATGGTAAAATAGAACCGATTGCTTGAATGATTCTTGAGCCAAACGGCCTAATCATCTAGGTCAATCAAGGTTGAAAAACACTGGTATTGGATTAAACTCAGGCTTGATTAGTATACTCGACTTGACCTCATATTGGGCAAGTCCCAAATCCAAAGCTTACATCTTAGTATTGGTCATGGGTTGACCCAAAATTTACACATATTAGAGGTGTTCCTGAGTTGACCCTCAATCCGATCCAACCCGCGGAAGTTGCACCTTAATGCCTGCTTTGCTTTGCTTTTCCGGTTTTCCCAAGGGAGAAGTGAGAAGTCTACCACGAAATTATGTTGTAGATTCTCAAATGTTGTACACGTGAGTTACATGTTGGTGGGCCCGAGCGAATTTTTCTTTTTATCAAGCCCGAGAGATTGGAGCATATGTATTGGAGTAACACAAACATCATCATCTTCATCTTTTCATAGTGGATCTTTTTAGTGGGAGACAGAGACACCTTACCTAGCTTAAAAGGAAAAAAAGGTAATAACACTTACTTGGTTATGGTGTATATATGTAGCCAAGGTGAAACACATTGTATGAACAGTCTAGATCAGTTTTGTGTCCTCTAGGCTATCAACAAGAAAAATAAAAATAAAATATTTTGCTGTATTATCTAAAATTCATCATTAGCCTTTTACATTTTTATTAAATTCACTCACCCTAACTTTTCAAAATTTTGGGAGTCTGAACCACCTGCCAATAAAATTTTGGTAGGTTTCACTTTCATAGTGAGATGTGTGGTGTCAGACCAAGTTGGTAGGAGATCCCAACTCGAGTTTAAATTGTTTAGTTGTCTAAAACTCACCTTCAGTTAAGATTTTCATTAGATAATGGTATAAGAATTTAAATATCTTATATAATCAAATTACCCTGAATGGTCAATCAAACTTATTAAATATTTTTATAACAAAATTATCCCTTACTCGAATCCAAGCCCACACTAAGCCTGCAAAATTTAGAATCAAACTTGAGCCTGATACTTTTATATATGGTAAATGGACGATTTAACRAAAATCTAACATAAAAGATGAATTTTGGATAATAAAATAAGATCATTAATATGGGATTTTTATTTGGTTTTAAAAAAGTTATGATAAGTTTAAGAGAGATGAAAAAAAAAAAAAAGTCATATGGTGTACCAAGAATTTCCAAGGACAGATCAATCGATGTTTCTGATAAAAATGAGGCGGAAAGACGAAACATACACCTCAACAACTTGACTTTTATTCCATTATTTGGCTGCCAACTCCTTCCCTTACACTTCAGTGGGGAAAAAATGGCTCCATCTTATATCTTTTAAATTTTTTTATTAGGGTCAGTATAGGGAGATGAGATGGCCAGGTGGGTTGTTCACTTGTTCTAAATTTCCAATCCTTAATGGCCGTTTCCTGTTGCTTGATTTCAGCGAGCTGCTTTCATTGAACAGTCATCTTCAAATCAATCCAAGTTAACCAACATTCTGGAACGAGCGTTGGAGCTTAGATTGGGCCAACCATCTCGATCCATCAACCCCAACTGAGTTTTAGGTCTTTTTATTTATTTATTTATTTATTTATTTTGGGTTTGAGGTGGGTGGGTGAGGTGGGGGACTTTCTTATKAGTCAATGTTTTGATGGTTAGAGCTGATATTCAACCTGAAAGATGTCCAGTAACCAATTTCTCTCGGTTTTTAAATTGGGTGGCCTAACCTCTAAATCGGAGTAAATCAAATAAATAGAAGGGTTGTCTGGTTCCCATTTTCCCAACTGCATGGTCCACTCTGGCTTTACAAAATTAAGTTATGAATTGTGACCTTGGAATGTTTTGAACTGAGCCCTTTGCAAGTCTGATAGTATTAGAACTAGGGCTGTCAATGGGTTGGGTCTGATCTGACGACCTGAACTGATTGGGCTGGTTCTGGTTTCTATTTGAGTCTTAACATAGTGTCTCGATTATTATCAATTCAGAATCGATTTCACCCAATCCCAAATTGATTCAGACCCGATTAAATGCATTTATTTATTTATTATAATTGGGTCCATAGGGTCAGACTTGATTGTCTCAAGAACTGATCAATTCGTTTATGGGTCTAAAAATTACAGACCTTATCGGTTTTGAATCCTCAATATTCCATGTCAGATCGGTTCTGATTGACAGCCCAGACCCACTGAGACCGGATCTGCTCCTCACATCTAGCGCTTCACACGCACATCCTACCATGCATGGGGAACATCTCCCGTACTTATTAATGAATATTCACGAGAGATGTTTCCAATGTATGGTGGATGTGCATGTAAGGCGCCTATTTGTGAGGAGCAGATCCTGTCACAGACTCATTAACAGCCCTAATTAGAACTTTCTGTTATGATCAATGGTGAAGATAATTTTCTTGCAAGGGCTACAAATAAATCTAGGGATATGTGGGTCATTATGTGAGGGACAAGCCTCAAAAGGACACATTACTTCTGGATGGACTTGTATTCCTTGCCAAGGAAAGCAAAAACATCCCAAGCATTGCAAAAGGGAATATATTCTATTTTCTCTAATTATAAGGGATCAATTTATGAGCCATTACTTAAGTATTGATTAAAATACGGGTGTTGGGTTAGCCAGCCATCCAGGCCCAACAGGAGAAATGCTGGGCCTTGTATTTTTTTTAGGACCAACCCGGTTATCTTGTAGAAAATACCAGTCCAATCTATGTAATTTGTAAAATCTTTGGCTGGGCTGGGCCATGTTTGATTTGGGCTAGTTGCATCCTAATCCCAAGAAGATGGGTATGACCAGTGGTTGAATTGACCAATTGAAACCATTAGCCTGTTATGTAATGAATGTATAATATTAGAGATATGTTTAATTTTTTTGTATTTTTTTTATTTTTTTTTTAAATTTATATTATTGGAAGTATCACCATTGACCCATTTGACCTATAACATTTGAACCGCTGATGGTTTGTACTGATGCAAATGTATGGGAGTTAAAATGAGTTGAATACAAGTTTTGGGTTATTTTTGTTTTAGGTTTTACTTTTTTGGATGCCGATAAAATAAAACAAAACCGGAAGCAAAAGTAAAAAATAGATCTGCATTCTTCTCATTTGCATTTACATGCAGTTGTACTAATGCAAATGAAATTGTATTGCAAACAAATGAAGCTTTGGATACAATTTTGAAGTAATTTAGACATTTGGCTCAGTTCAGTCATAAATTCATAATCCCAGATATTTGGGGTCAAGTACGTGAATGATGTTCCGCCATTGTGCTTGAGCCATACTTTTCTTTTGCCAAATTGAAAATCCTTTAATCATTTATACCAATTCCGGTCACATGTAATTTTCAATTCCAATCTTCAAAAGTAGGCGAAGCTTTATTTATTTAAAAACAATTGAAAATAAAGCAAAACCAAATAGTTGAATTAGATGCCAATAATTAATGGAAAGCTTAAGATGGAGCTTATGGGACTATGGGTCTCCATCAACATAGCACCATCTGTCCGAATTTGTATTCAAAACCGGTATGATTGCAATTCAAATGCAACTCATTTATAATTGGTTCAAATTTTGGATCTAATTACCTCAATAAAATTCGATATGATCTGATTAGACCTGCAATATTTAAAATTTTGCATACAACTGATAAATATAAATCTATTAGCAGAGTTGGTAACGATGTTATATGTCTATTAAAGAGTGGTAGGTTCAACTGTTCAAGTCTTATAAAAGTTATTTGAAAGTCATTTTAGGGTTCGACAATAAAAATTTATAATTAAGCAATCAACCAATATCATAAAAGTGGTCAATCAAGTGGTATTCATAAAAAATCATAAGGGTTGATTTGTTAAAGTTTTTATGGTATTATACCTTTGTGGCATCATAATCTTATCCGTCATTTTATTAGTGAGAATAATACCTGTAATAAAGATGTACTTCTTCAACATTATATCAACACTAAGGGGCCATTTGRCAAGTAATTTTTGAAAGATTTTTTGGAAGCTCGGATAATCGAAAGACGTAGTGAGCTTTTGCATTAAGATCTTGACAGTTTAAAGACCGTTTGGTTAAGGTGTGTCTTTTCATGTAAAGACAAATTGAAAAAAAAAACAAAAAACTTTATTTTGAGCTTCTCGAAAATTGCCTAAAATAAGATTTGCACGTCTTTTCGATGCAACATTTTTTGGTGGCTATATTTTTTTCCAACTAAACAGAAAAAAAAATGAAAACATGGGCTTCCGGGCTTCTAAAACGCCAACAGCCCGCATGATGCACCCAACGGGGTCTAAGTATGTCAAAAATGAGAAGTGTAGAAATCATTTTTCTTGTATACATTTAAGTAGGTTTTTGGTACCATTGTCAATTATTTTTATAAACATGTCACATTAATACCATTACCATGTTACTTTAACCATCTACTTTTCTTGTTTGATTGAGGCACTTCAAGTTAGGTAAAATTACCATTAATTACAAAAACATCAAAATGAAGTTTCTTGTAATGACATCCTACCCCCAACAGTACAGTGGAGCTAAGATTTCTGAGGTGGAGGACTGAACAGTAAAAACCCCTTTTACTTTTTGGTCTATGTCACACCTAATGGCACCTAATAAACAATGTTCGTAGAACCCAGTGCTAATAAATAATGTTCAAATCCTGTTAGTTTAATCCGGTTCAGTATGAATCCATTATAAATGGATACTTTGGACCATTCTGGACTAGTCTAGTTCAATGTTTGGACCGCCTAAATTGTTCAGATTGGTTTCAATTTAGATTGAGTCCAATTCAAAACTCGTCCATTGACACCCGTACCCTTATCTTATGTCAATGGACTGGATATTAGTTCAATCCAATACAATCACATATAAATCCATTGCAAATGGATCAAGCCCAATGAGGTCCAATCCAAACCCGGCCCATTGGCATTCCCTAGTTAAGATGATGGGGGACGGGCTGCCTAGGGGTGTTCATGAAAAATTGGAAAACTGAATTGCATTGAGGAAATCAAACCAATCGGTTAAATATTTATATATTGCCTACATATTATATATAAATATATATTATTTATAATATATAATATTATCTATATATTATGTATAAATATATATTAGACCTGGTCACCTGTTACGCAACATATATATACAAACTTCTGAAGTCCATAACTTTGTGCTTGGTTGTCTAATTGGGGTGATCTTTATATCGATTTTAGATGATTTTTTGGGATCTATACATTCAAAAGGGCCAAAGGCGCCTTACCCCCATTATTTTTTTTGCAAACCCCCCATTTTTKGCCTCAAATCCCAATTTTATATTTTTTACAAATAAAAATAATTAAAATCTGAAATAAAAATATAAACTAAACATAAGATAATACATGGATATATACATACATACATACATACATTTATATCCCATGTAAAATGTACTTATACATTTCATTCAGTCTTTAAAACACTAATTTTTATTATATATATTTATAACATATTATAAATACAGAAAACCAAAAAAACTAAAAAATTGAACAGATTGATCAGTTAGCAGACTGTGATGGGCTAAGGCTAAATTTGGGAGTGCAAATTGAATAACTGCTTAAAAATAAGTGCTTATTCTGGTAAAAAAGCACTTACTTCAAATATGGATAATATAGGCATTTTTAAAATAACATGGTGGGCCAAAACATGTCAGAAAAAAAATAAACCCAAAATTTGGAGTTGTTGAATAAATGCTTATCCCAGAGAATAAGTATTTATTGGGAGGGTCACTGCTTAAAATAAATGCTTATTTGGAGCACTCCCAAACTTAGCCAAAGTTGCCACTTGCCAATCAAGATGTGGACCATATGTATCAACTAATTAATGTTCCAAATAACTTGAATTTATGACTCTTTTAATAAAAATACAAGATTCGAATCAATTTTATCAATGGATACAATATAATTTTAAGTACATTCTTTAGCAAACACGGATTTATTTACAATAGTTTTTCTTTAAAAAATAGAAAAATAACATTAAAAACTTCAATAGTTTTTTCCAAAAAAAATCATATCAAAATTCTCTCTCAAAAAATAAAAATGAAATAAAAATATTTTTAGTAAGTTCATTACTATAATATTAAAAATACAGAAAATAATTAAAAAGAACAAGAATTAGGTTATTAGAAAATAATTAAAAAGAATAAGAATTAGGTTATTAGAAAATAATTAAAAAGAATATTTCTAACTAATTAACTAATATTTGAAAGAATATTAAAAATATAGGAAACAATGAAATTTTGTGAGATTTAGGAGAGAAGTTTCAAGAGGTTTAAACACTAAAAGGTAAAATAAAAACATAAAAAAGAAACGACTCTAATAAAATAAAAAGTACAAATAGTAAAGGAAGGAGGTAAAACAATTAAATAAATGGAATGTTGGGAATTCAAAATAATATTTAGTGGGTAAATATATTAGATTTCCATTGCATTTCCGTGACTCAATTCTCATGGTTCAATCAATCAATCATTTCAACAATATCCTTTTCCGCACGTTGGAAGTTTCTCTTGTAAACCTCGATGGTTGACGGAGTCTCGTTTATATAAAAGTATTAAGGTCTACGTGGCAAGCATCCTCGATCATTCCTCTCCCTTTCGTCGAAGTCGAAGCCATCTTCTTTCTCGCCGTTTCCAACCGAAACTGCCAACCAAAGCTTACCCCTCTTCTCCGTATAACACAACACAGAAACAGCGCCTCTCTTTCTCTCCCCTTTCTTCACACGTTCTCTTCTCCAACACTATATATATATATATATATATATATATATATATATATATATATCAACTCTCAACACAATCCCATTCAAGATCCTAACTTGAGATCTCAACTGAAGAAGAAAGAAAACTCAGACTCCCCAAAAAGGGTTTCAAAATCTAGACTCAGGAGATTAATTAATGGAGAAGACATCTCTGGTTTCCTTAGAGATCAACGTGATCTCCGCCCAAGACTTGCGCCTCCATCACCGTTCTATCAAGAAGAACGCCTTCGTCGTCGTCCGGACGGACTCCCAGAACTCGTGCTCCACCAGCGTGGACACACGGGGCGGGAGTTGCCCCTCCTGGAACGAGAAGCTCAGCCTCCCGTTGCCCAACTCCGCCAAGTTTATTACGGTCGAGGTGCAATGCAAGACTCATTCCAGAATCAGAACGGTAGGAACCGCCAACATTCCGGTCTCGGATTTCATCGGAGATTACACGCCCTCTTTCTACCAGCACTTTCTCAGCTATCGATTGAGGGAGCCCGACGGTGAACGTAACGGTATCGTCAATTTATCCATCAGGGCGGTGGTACCACAGCAATACAACCTTCGTCCCTCTCCGATGCCACCATTATTCGGAGCAGGACTACTTGAGGCCGCTGAGAAGAGGTCCGGTGGGATTGCTATCGGAATTCCGGTGGCCTATGGGCGGGTATAGAACATGATTGTTAGTTCTTTCATCTTCGGACGGAGTACGGTTCAGGCTGCTATGAAAACTGTACATATACCAAACTGCTAAAATTAGGAATTGGACAACCAAAATGGCCCAAACACCAGGATTCAATTGAACAAGGATCAATTTCTTTCTGTAAACTACAATCCCCTTGAGTAATTATATCATTTATTCAGTTGCACTGGAAACTAATCAAAATTTATATAGAATTCATAAGCACCTAATTCAATAAGAATCTTGATATAATTGAATAAAATGCTGTGTAGAAAGTAGAAACTGAACTGCAGTAGTATTCTAATAAGCTAGAGTCCGACTATGATAGCGCGGCACGATACATCGAAAAACTGAGAACCAGTCAACCGATATTCAATAAAATTCACGTTGTTTATATATAAATTAATTATAAACTAGCTTATATGACCAAGGGGGATCAACTATCAAGTTCCTTGGACAAAAGAATGGAAGGGAAAACAAACACAGATCAAAATTTGGAGATTGTAAGTCCATGGACTATGGGGAGACCTTCTCTCTAACTACATTCTACTGGCGAATGGAGTAATGTCTATGTGACGAAACTGTTGTCTCCTTAGATGAGAGGATGCATTAACAGAAGTGATACTTCCACATTCAAGAGCTAGCAAAAACTATGGGGGTTTATGTACTGAGCAACGTCCATTAACTGGTGGAAGCATCAGAACCCTTGGATTGAAATTTGTCAATTGGGTGTTGGGATCAGAAAGAGAGAGAGAGAGAGAGAGGATTAATATTTCCCAAGTAGCTTTGCGGACCGCAATGCTGCAACTGGGTGGGCTTCAGATTCGAAAGCACATCTGCTGCGACTGTGGTCACAGCAATCCTTTGTGATCACCCCATGAGCTTGGGTTTGCTGCTCACACTGCTATGTAGCCAATCACAAATGAACACTCCATTATTTAATATATTGGTATGTTTACTTGTGATTGGTTACAAATATATAGCAAGTGATACACAGTGCAGCAGATCCCGATCGAGTAGTATTTCAATGGGGTCACAAGGGAATAAGTAGTTGGTCACCACAATCCACATACGGTACTCCATATGGATTGAATAAATTTGGGTATGTTTAGATTCAAAATTGTTTTTATTAGCATTCTGCTTTGAATTGCATCCCATACATCAGATTTGGTATGAATTCGGAATGCAATTAGATATTAAATAAAAATAAACTACATAGGACTTTGTTATTGTATGTGATGAACAAAATGAATTATAAAACTTGAATCTGACTGTTTTAGTAAACATACTAGATTCAAAACACTTTTAATGAATAGAGTATAATTTTAAGCGCATAAGCATGTAGTCTTAGATCGATCAAATTGAATTGGATAGTAATGGACTCAATTCAATTATTAGAGGATCAAGTTGGATCACCCATAACTACATCTGCACCGTGTTTCACTTGCTACATAACCAATTACAAGTGAATATGTCATTATTTCATATATTGGCATGTTGATCTTATGTATACCGAACACTGGTATGTTTATTCATAATTAATTACATGGATTCAGCAGATTTGAAGGCGGTTGGTAGTTGGGCACCACAACCCACATATATTACTGCAAATGGATTTAAAAAAATTGCATGTTCTTATATTCAATTTTGTTTTATTAGTATTCAGATTTTAATTAAATCCCACATGAGATTTGATTTGAATTCCAAATGCAATCAGATATTAAATAAAACTAAACTAAAATTGATTTACTGTCATACTTAAGTCGAATTCACATTTTTGTCTCACAACACATCCCAACCGTGTATTGAGAGCATCTCCCAATGGCAAATACGGGAGGTGTTCCTAATACAGATGTGGACTCACTTAAGTCTCAGTTTGAAAATAGTATAAATACAAATATGTATAATATAAATACATACAAAATAATATAAAATACAAGATTTTGCACTCTACATATTTGTATCTATACTCCTTCCAAAATAGTATAAATATAAATATGTACAAYGCAAATACACATAAAGTAATACTCTTTTCAAATAGAGCCTAATGAACAAAATGAATTAAAAATTACCATATAACTTGAATTTATGACTCTTTTAATAAAAATACAAGATTCGAATCAATTTTATCAATGGATACAGTATAATTTTAAGTACATTCTTTAGCAAAAAAAAAAAAAAATCAGTACATTCAAGAATGTATACTTAAATCAAAATGAGTAGGCTCATATTGAATTGGATAGCGATGGAATTATTAAAATATCAAATTCGGGTCACCCTTAACCAGATCAAATTCAAATTCAGACAAATAGATACCACTGTTTCCAGCCTACCCAAACCCAAATATGAATATAAGACTTTTGACACCGTTGGATTGAATCAGAAGTTAGACGTAGACCTAAGTGCCCCCCTTGGAGAATAATAAAATTCATTCCTTACCTTTGATAGCATAATTATCTTATTGGAGGGTATTCTTGATTTTGGTGATTTTACCACTTCAGGCAATTCTTATTTTTTGGGTAGCCCGTAGCCCGTCCCCTAGGGGCCGGTAATGGCAATTACTCCTAGAATTTTTATTTGTGATAAAGATTCCTTTGAATTTTTAGATTTTGAGTGAGTTTTATTTTTTATTTTTATTGTATTTTCATCATTCATAAAAATAACTCTTATTTATCATATTTATCATTATTGAATATAATGAATGCACAATATTAGTATTCAAATGTTTTCTACAAAAATTATGTATTCTTTAATAATTTTTCGTGTTTCTATCATTTAAAAAAAATTTATTATTTAATTATAACATCATTTGTTGACACATTTGTCCTAAAAAGTTGACTAGTAGACCCACCACTTGAATAGGAAAATATTTTTTATTTTATGTTCTTTTTAAAATTTGTATCTCATTTTCATCATGAATAGAAATATTTCTTGTTTATCATACTTAGTTTTGTTTAATACAATGACTATACAATATTAGAGATGTGCCAAAATTTCTCATATAATTTTTGTATTTTTATTTATTTTTAAACTTTCATAATTTAATTATGACATCATGGATTGACCCATTTTTCCCAAATGGTTGAATTACCTATCTGTCACTCATGTGAAAGAGTGGTTTCATTTTCAGGCCGATTTTAAATACTCAGGTATTGTATTATTCAAATTATTGAATATAGATTTAATTAGTAATATTTATTGGTGAGAAAGAATAACACCTCAAATGTAGGATTTAATGAGAAAGAATGTAGAAAACCCCTTAAATATAGGATTTGATGAGAGAGAATTGAATGAAAAAAAGAGTAGTGTTTCAGATTACATTTTATTCCCTAAGCTAGAGAGGGAGCAAATTCAAAAGTATGGTTAGTCAAGGAAAATTCCACAAAGCTCATTTATTTARTATACCTTGAATATAATATTTAATGAGAGAGAATGAGAATCAATACCTTAAATATAAAACTTAACGAAAAGGAATACGATAAAATTAAAAATAGTGGTTCAAATTATATTTTTTACCTACACAATAAGGACCAAATTAAATAATAGGGGCATTTTAGTTAAAAATTCAAAATCTAAATCTCATTCCCATTTTAATAGTAATATAATATAATATAATATAAATATAAATAGTGATAAAGGACAATACCCATTGCTGGCTGCATAGAATATTTTTCATCATCCAGAGGGTTATGTTAGACATTTTAGTCCTTTGGCTAAATTAACCAGGTATTAAGGTAGGTTGTCGGCTCATTATGATATAGAGAACCCTTACGGGCCAAATCAACTAATTGATCAAAGAACTGAACAACGAATAGTTGGGCGTTCAATTCCAGACTGATGGCTGCTTTTGCCCAGCTAAACTTCTTATTGATGATGACTGTTTATCCACTCCCCTATCAATTAGTTGTGTATCTAAAATTGTTTATCTTTATTTCGATTAAGGCTGTTCTCTATATTTTAGGTAAATAGGGGAGGATGATAGTGAGCCCACTCATCAGGCCCATGCATCGGCTCATACATCAGCTAACCCAGATGGATCTGTGCAGCACTTTAAAGCCCGTTTGGTCGCTAAAGGTTTCCATCAACAACCGGGCATCGATTTTATTTAAACCTTCAGCCCCGTAGTGAAGCACACCACTATTCGCGTTGTACTCTCATTGGTAGTTACCCTAGGTTGGTCACCCCACCAATTGGATGTTGAATGTGCATTCTTGCACGGTGACCTTCACGAAGAGGTGCATATGGCTCAGCCGCCTGGCTATGTGGACCCTACTCATCTAGATCATGTTTGTCGTATGCACAAATCAATTTATGGGCTCCGCCAAGCCCCCCGGGCCTGGTATGACAAATTCAGGTCCATCATAGTAGAACTGGGATCACACCTCTTCATTTGACCCGTCTTTATTCATTTATCATCAGGATGGCACACATGTTTTACTCCTGCTATATGTTGACAATATAATCTTAACAGGCAACAACCCATCTTTCATTTCATCTCTCATCAAACAGCTCAGCTATTTGTTAAGATGAAGGACCTCGGCCCGTTATCATATTTTCTTGGCATTCAAGTCGACCGCACCAGTGATGGATTATCACTTCACCAGTCCAAGTACATCTTAGACTTGCTTGATCGTGCAGATATGGGTGGCTGTAAACCAACTTGTACACCGACATCATCTACAAAAATCGATGCCTCCTCAAGCTCACCCGTAAAGGATCCAACCACTTACAGGAGTCTAGTCGGTGCACTCCAATATGTAACTCTCACCCGGCTTGACATCGCTTTCCCAGTCAATCAAGCCTGCCAACATCTCCAGCACCCCACTGAAGCACACCTAACCGCTGTGAAATGGATTTTGAGATATCTTAATGGCACCATCTCCTCCAGGCTTTTCTTCACACCAGGCCATATTCAGCTAAGTGCCTACCGTGACGCTAATCGGGTTGGCTGTCCACTGGATCGCAGGTCCACTAATGGTTTTTGTGTGTTTCTTGGGCCCAATCCTATCTCCTGGTGTGCCAGGAAGCAACCCATAGTTGCCCACTCATCCACAAAAGCTGAATACCATTGCCTTGCTCACACTGCTGTGGAAATCTCCTGGTTGTGCTCCCTATTCAAAGAACTTCATATTCCCATTCTCCCCACTCCGGTCGTCTGGTGTGACAACATGTCARCTATTGCATTCGCCTCAAATCCAGTTTTTCATGCTTGCTCGATACACATCGAAGTTGACTACCACTTCGTCCGAGAGCAAGTCGTTCGCAATTTTTTGGATGTCCGTCACGTACCATCTAATGCTCAACTAGCAGATCTCTTCACCAAAAGCTTGCTAGCTACTTGTCTCCTTCATCTTCTTCGCAAGCTACACGTCTATGAACCCCCGTCTAGCTTGAGGGGGGATGATAGTGAGCCCACTCATCAGGCCCATGCATCGACCCATACACCAACTAACCCAGATAAACCTCATCCATACGCTAGCTTACCCAGATAAACCTCATCCATACACCAACTTACCCAGATAAACCTCATCCATTGTAACTGATCAAGATAAACCAAACCTCTAACAGATCTGATATCTATTTGTATATATCCTTGTACAGATAATCCTATCACTAAACAACTATAAATACTATACTAGCAGGGATCCGTGCGATGCACAGGAAAATCTGAAAGATTTAATAATTTTATTTTTCATTTAATGTTGTTATAAAAATAATTATTGTTAATTGAATATGAACAAATATTTTTTAATAAATTTAGTTTTATTAATAATTTGTAGTAATTTTAATAATTTTTAATCTTTTTATTATTTTTAAATGAAATTTTGATTAACTTTAAATAAATAAAAATAATTATAAAATCTAACATTTTTATTAATTCCACTAATAATTAACAATTATATAGGAATGACAACGGGGTGGGTTTAGGGCAGGGCACCCCATCCCTTTTCCTGCCCCATAGTCAAGACACTTTACCCCATCCCCGCCCTGTCCCCAGTGTCACGCGGGTTCAGGGCAAGGTAACCACTCCTCAATGTCGGGCGAGTTTAGCAGCAAGGCACCCCACTCCTCATCAAGGATGGAGAATCCTTGAATTTCCTTGCCCCACCCCTAGTATTGGGCGGGTTCAAGTTGAGATGTAAATTGGGTTGTGCTGGGTCGACACGACACGACCTGCATGTGCCCCGCACAAAGTGCGAGTCATGCCATGCTGGCCCACGAGGCATCTCGAGCCATGCCTCCCTCCTCTAGGATAATTTGGGGGTCGGTTTGGCACGACCCACGGCCCAAGTCCATAGGGACCTATGCCGTGACGTGGGTTGAGCTAGTCCATGGGTTGAGCCTTGGGCGAAGCCATACCGTACACCAAGCCAAGCTCAAGGCAAGGCACCTGCTCCCCGTCCAAGGTTTTTAAAATTGGACCGGATAAGGAACCGTTCTGGGGTTGAACGGTCCAACTGTTTGGTCCGAACGGATGACCCGCTTTGACAAAAAAAATTAGAAAAACAAGAAAATGACAAAAAATGTTATCTAGGTTTACGGTTCGACCGCCCAGGTCAACAGTTCGCTAACCAAATAAATAGTTTTTGGACAAAAAGTGGTTTTGAGGTGAAACATTGTCTGGTTCCCAATTTTTTCGCTCTAACCATCTGGTTTGATCTAGTTTTGAAAATACTGTCCCCGTCAACCCAATATTCAATTTGATGATAGAAATGATCAAAATGATATATTGAGTATCAACTACATGGTAAATTTCTATTATTGTTAATTGAAAGATTTAATAAATTTCCATTCAGTCGAACCTCAATCCCCATCCCCTA
>NW_010729201.1:1678684-1740139 GCF_000365185.1 Nelumbo nucifera
GGAATTAGAGATAATTTAGGAGAGAAACTCTCTACTAAATTAGAGATAATTTTGAAGATAAATAGGAATTAGAGATAATTTTGGAGAAAGTGGGGGAGGTAGTTTAGGAGAAGAGATTATTTAGGTTATTGAGAAAGTACTTCTCATTGATTGTTTCAAAAATGACATGGAATTAAAAAAATAAAAAATTCAAAAAAGGAGGAAATAGATAAATAGCTTCTCTCAAAGGAGAAACATGCTAACACGGCAGGACCAGTTTTAATATATATATATATATATATATATATATATATAGAAACGATCACCCCAAGAAGCATGATCTTTCTGTTCAAATCAATTCTGTATTTACTTCTTTAGAGGATTGAAGCCTTTGCCACAAGATTCAACAGAAAAAAATCGTATGGCCCTTTTTGCATTAAGACAAATCAATACTAAAAAAACGGAAAGAAGGGAAACGAATACTTATGCAATACACCATTTGGTGAAGGATGGAAGCTGAATTCAGTGTAATTGACCATTTGACTTACAGTTTTCCCTATGCTCTAAGGTTGTATTTGTTTTGAAGGAAAAAGTAAGAAAAGGAAAAAAATGTAAAGAAACTTTTATAAATCTTGTATAGGTTTTCTTATGTTTTCCTTCCTTTCTCTACTTTTTCCTTCAAACCAAACATAACTTAACCGAGGTGGAATTCATATATTTGGTTCTTTGAGTCGAAGGCTCAAACAAATGTTCAATGTGATAAATTTGATCTTGCATCGGAATGATGATATCTTGTTGAAATTTTTATGCTGTTATGCGGGAGACCGGATCTGTTCTATTTATTAATTATTATTCATGGGAGATATTCTCAATGCATGGTGGATGTGCAGGTTAGGCGCCCATTTGTGAGGAGCAGATCCCGTCGCGTTTATCGAGAAGACAAGGTGATTACTGAGGTGGGGCTGTGGGGAGCCGGAGAGCCAAATTCGGCCTGCTGGTATGGGGGATTGGGATTGGGTCCCCATTCCCCAACAACCAATAATATTGGTAGATAGAAACACGTGGCATTTTAAAGAGAATTGGTGCATTAATCATCTACCACATGTTTGTATAGAAAAATTACAACAGAAAAGCACGCAGTTCTAGGCATTGCAGGCAGGGGACATTGACAAGAGAGAAAATGGTTCAGCGTCAACTCTCACTAACCCACCAAGCCAATACAACTCTGCTTTTGGCTTTTCGGTTCGATAGGAAGAATATATAGGGATTGCTTCATCTGCCACCACGGCGGAGCTCGGAGTGGAGAATAATGCCAATAGACCGCTGGACTACGACTACGATGGATCATGGATGTATAGACAGACCACCTAAAGATAAGCAGAAGATGAAGATGTACACTGTCACATAATCAATGGAAGTGCATGGTAAAAAACTAAAGATATGCTGAAGGATCAGAAATTCAGAACCCAGAGTGGCGAGCAGCTGATCCGGGCACCGGGCTCACCCACACCCGACCGAAAAGAAAATCAGAGTCCTACTTTCCCACTTCCTACTTCGTACACTAGATAATGCAATATCAATAAATTGCTACTGTTCCTTCATATTTCTTTCCTGCTTTATATTTCACCGCCGATATTTACCACCACAAAGGATCCAAGTCATCCAACCAACCAACCCAGACGACTAATGAGCTAAAGTCTACAGATGATTATATAACAGGGAGCAAATTTTCCCCTCTGGGACTAATTCACAATTTCACATCATCATCATAGCCATCATTATCATGGCCATTCTACATAAATGTAATGCTAATAAATAAATGAAGAAACAGAAAGAAGCTTCTTCATTGATTCTTATACCTACCAGAAAGGTGAATAGAAAAGAAAACGGAGGCCGAGGAACCAAGAAATTGGTTCAGCTGACACGTGCCTCCAAGCATCATGCATCCTCCTATGTCTCCCTTACGGGGCAATCGAATCTGTACCCTACTCCAGTACCGGTAGTACTCCTCTCTAATTTTCTGGATTCCCTACAGTAACATTCGCTCAATTGCATACCCTCTGGTTAGGTTGAGGGCTGCATTTTAACCACGGATGCTCCTGCTGATCCGGCGGTTCTGATTTCACTTCGGATCTCGGAGGATCCTCCTTCTCCTCTTGCTGCTGATGTTCCTGCTCCTCATCACTTCCTTTCGCGCGTTTCACGCCAATAGAGACACCAAACAACCTTGGACTGCCTTCCTCCTCCTCCGTCTTCACTCGGCTCTGGCCCACGCCGGTATCGGCATTGTTATCCTCCGCAAATCGCTTCACTGGCAATAGATCCAGCGGCGACGATGGCTTTTCCGCTAGGAAGCTAGCGTTTTCTTGCTGGCTATTCGCATACTTGGTCATCAAAGCAAGGATACTGTTGCAAAGGTTCTTCATCTGTGTTAATTCGTGCGTCAGATGCATATTCTCTTTCCTAAGCCGTTCGTTCTCATCGAGAAGCTCTGCCGTGCTGCTGCAGCTTGTCGTTCTACACACCGTAGCGGCAACGGCCGATGGGGATGAAGTCGAGGATACCACTTGGTCATCACCGGAATTTGTCGGAGACCCTGTCCGAACGGCCGGAGCCGTGGCTGTCGTAACAGTAGATACAGCTGCAGCCGGTGATATTTTCCGGCGATGAATGTCGCAGAGAAGTTTTTTTTCTCCTCTACGGAAGCAGTCGTTTGCGAATTCCCATCGATCAGGAACAATCTTTCGGAAGCCCTGCACGATTGGGAGATATAAAGAATTAGATTTCTATAGACATTGAAAATAAAGAAAGATCGTATCTTGGAGCTAAAGAGAAAAGAAAGGTAATACATTTTTTAGGCATTGAAAAGCATAAAGCAAACAAAAAATAGATTCTTGTGCGGTAACAAGAAAAGATACTAACATATGTGTTAAGTTGTCGAACGAAGCTTGAAAAATTGTTGTGCTTGAAATATTTGGGAAGCAGATCTCTGGCGAACTCGGCCGGTCTCCAGACTATGAACGTGGAACCGTCCTCGTTCCACGAAATCACGTCGTCTATCGAAGGATCATCCACAAGCTGGTACGTTTTGGTGAGAAAAGGTGTCGGCAGAGATCTCTGCCCATCGCCAGTCGTTGATTCGCCGATCTGTTCCACCGGCGGTGGAGCCATGAGCTCTAGCAGTCCCTATCCCTATCTCCAGAAACGAATCTAGAAAGAAAGGAGAGGTATTAGAGCGTAAGATCTAAGATTAGAGATGAGAAATCTACGCGGAGAAAAATCTAGCGACGAGAATTTTCGATTAGGAGAAGGAGGGATCAATTCATCGGGAAGCTTGAATAAGATTGGGATTTGGGAGGGGTGTAAACCAGGGGAGAGAGACGAATCGGCGAGATGTTTCTCTGTTGGGAGGTGGTGGTGGTGTTTCTAGAAACTTCCGTTGTGAGAAGGTAGGATTAGCAATTTAGCAGCACAAAGAAAAGGAAGGCAACGAGGAGAAAGGAAAGCGTCCCCACAGCCACGGGGTGGGAGAAGAGAGGACAGGACAGAAGAGAAGAGAAGGGAAAGGAAGGCCCAAGAAGTTCCCTCCCGTCTTACGTCTTTTCCAGAAGCTTCTCCCCAGTACTCCTCCCCTTATCCGGTTCTTTATTCCACGTGTCGGTGAATATCGTGGAGTCATTTACCATAAAAATTCCCATATGGAGATAAGGTTACGGCATCTACAGGAGAAACCGGTGGGGATGGGTTAATAAACCGCAGGGCTAATAAACAGTAACTGGAAGGCTTGCCAGCTGGCGCTTGCATATAATAAGGAAAAAACTTAAATTTTGATTGAATGAAGATAGAAGATTTGAAGAATAAATTAACACGCGTTGACAGTAGCGTGCATGCGTGGAGGTGGAGTAAAAGATGCATTACTCGTTTAAATGCAGACCGGCAATGGCAATCGCAATTTTCACCCTACTCAGTTGGTTGGACAGATTTTTTTGGGTAAATTACAAAGGCCCCGACTATGGGGTCTGTGACAAAGACCCCTGTACTTTATTTTGCGAAAAAACCCTTTGTACTATGGTCATGAGATAAAGATCCCTCTTGGCCATTAAGTCAGATGATGGAATGTATTAGATTATCAAAATATCCCATTAAATTTTTTCTTTTTTTTCTGCCCTTTTTTTCTTAAAACTTAACATATTATTTTTTCTTTTTTCTCTTCTTTTCCGTTCCCTCATTGTTTTCTCTTATTCTTYCTCTCTCCCAACTCTCAGAAAAGACGAAAGAAACTCATTTCTCATCTTCCCTTTCTTCTCTTCTCTTGTCTTCAATCTCGTCCTGAACTTTGACCCCTCTAAAATCCTCCTTCCACATTATAAATAAATTATTGAGATTTAACCCTTTTTTTGTTAGTTTGAATAGGTAAGGCAGCCCAATGCACGAGGCTTGCTCAATGGGAAGGGATAAAGGTATGCAGCCTTACCCATAATGCAAATGCATACAGATTTTCTCTCTTTAGTTCGTCCACACTTCACGGGAAAATTTTCTTTTTCTCTCCAACCAATGGTTCCATTACCTTTCTCGATTTTCTTTTTCATTAGCTTATCTATCCTTCCTTTTGATTTCTTTTTAAATTTGCTTTTGATAACCCCATTTGTTTAATGGATCTCAGTCGTCGTTAAAACTCCTACCTCTTTATCTTTTAATCCTTTTTGAACTGTTGATATTAGTTGTAATAGATAGGCTGATGATCTTTGGTGGCAATTTCTTTTAAAAGGATGTGTTTCAACTTTTCCTTACTCTTTTCAATATATCAGTTTTGCATTTCATCATTGAGATGATATGTGGAGTTCTTTAGGTGGTAGATTTCTGTTATTAAGCATTGTTTGTCATTTTCAACTTCTTACTTGGTACTCTTTTCGATATACGGGTTTTCTGTTTTGTCCTTGAGATGATATGTGGAGTTCTGTTTTCTGTTTATTCATGGAGAGAATGAGATGTTTTTCTTAGGATAAATTTGCATAGATAATGAGCCCCTTCTTCTATTAATTGTATCTTTTGTTAATAAGCGTTATCTAAATCAACAAAGTGAAAGGAGAGCGTTTAGTGTCTTGCATTGTGGAGTCATAGATTTAATTTCTTCTATTTTTCTAATTTGATGCTTGTAAATATACAAAGGGATATGATCATAATCACCTTTTGTTGCAGAAATTGAAAAAATCCTCTCAAGGAGCAAGCCTGGTATTAACCAGGACAAACTTGCAGAAACTCTACAATTTCAAGGAGCAGAAAAATCCAAAGATATTTTGAAATCATAAGTTTGACAAGGGAAGAAATAATGACGGCCACTGTGGAGGTTGCAACAGAGAACAAGGATGAAGACAAGAAAAACATTTTGGTAGGCATTCGAATGGATAGATATGGTCAAGACTTGATTAATTGGGCCCTTATTAAAGTTTCTGAACCAAGGGGAGCGCGTAGTTGCAGTCAATATTTGTTGAGAATCTGGTAATGGTAGTTGTCTTTTTTTTTTTTTAATTAAAAAAGCAGTAATGGAGAGAGAGATCGAGATTGAATTAGATGGGTTCAATACCGATACTGTTGTGAAGGAACAGAAGGGTAGTATTGGAAGGTCAGGAAAGATGAACAGTATTTTTCTCGTCAAGTTATTACAAGGGTAATATAGGGATTAAAAAATATTGTAATGGCCTTTTTGAACAGAAGACTAAGGGGTCTTTGTCTCACGGTCATAGTACAAGGGGGGCCTTTATAATTTACCTTTTTTTTTAATTTCCCATTAGTACCTTGTAAAATTTGGGCCTAGTGTCATTACTTTAAAATGCAATGATTTAATATTCGAACTTTTAAAATATAACAATGGTTACAATCCAATATTCACCGTTAATCACCAGTTAAATGACATGTGAAAAGATAAATGCTTTTCGGGTTTCATTTAAGGGATTATAACTGATAAGGGAAACTTTTTGATCTTATTATCAATAAAAATAATCTTTTCAAAATAATTTATAGAATAGGATAATTTTTTAAAAAAAAGTAAAAATACTGTTCATTTTCTTTCTCCTTAAATAATTACTGCATACTCTTGCATTAGTGAACACAGGAACAAGATACAGACCAATCTCAGAAACATAAACGTCACAATCAGAAACATAGACAGACGTCAAGAACCGGACTACTATATTTACAGGAAGATATATGCAGGGAAACAATTGAAACTACAGTATTTAAAACATATATACATATATACATCGATTCAAGAATTTCCATTATCCTCGATACCTAATTAACAATATGCGAAGCGAAACCTTGACCGCTTCAGCAGACCGAAACTAGTCTCATCGAGACCTTCTCCCTAGAAGGATCTCCAATGCCACCCGCCAGAGTCCGAACCATCCTCTTGAAGGCAAAATGCATGCAATTAGAAAGAACGAACCAACAAAGTACCTCGTATACGAAATCGAACGCAGGATCAGAAGATGATGACGATGATGACTCCTCCCAATCGGATCCTCCGAATCTGTCGAAATCCAACCCTCTACCACCATTGCCGCCGCCACTGCCTCCGCCAAACGGACCATCACCGCCGTCACCGAAGAACCCATCCTTCTCGCCGATGTCAAAATCCCCCGTCAGAGATCTCCTCCTCGTACGTCTCTTTTGCCTAGTGAGTGTCCGGGGAGCGGCTCTGTAAGAATTCGATCTGACTGTCGGCGGAGCCATGACATCCACAGGAGAAAATCTAGCAGAGATTGACAGAATACCAGCGAGGGAGGAAGCATCATAAGAGGAAATGTTGCATAGTGCAGAGCGACGCAAATGAAATTTGGCAACCCCTAGACCTTGCGTTGCGATTACTGTAACAGGGTCTGCAATGGCGGAGATCTCCATGATTTCGAATGGATTTTGCAGAAATTCGACTGATTTCGGATATTTTAGAAGAATAAGAAGCAACTCTGCTCCAAACTCAGATGCAAAGTAGAAAAGTAGAAGAAGAAAGAAGAGGAAGAAGGAGGAGAAAAGAGAAAACAGAGACTAGAGGTGGGGAGATTTATTCGATGATGAAGGAGTAAGAAGATGAGCATTGTTTTTACCCTTTTTTTATATTTTTTAAAAAAAGTTACGTAGAATTCTTTCGATCAATTCGTCTTCCCTGAATATGGCCGTTCGGCGTATCGACTAGAGGGGATATCAGATATCTTACGACTAAATCCTTATCTTTTGAATCACGCTTATCAAACCATACGCATTCGTCTGTATTGGCCGGTACACACCAATACGGGATATACGGATTGACATGTTTCTCGCATGTTTATTTGTAAAAAATGCGACTAAAGCCTTATTTACACCTTCAATCCACAAGGTCACCTTTCACCTTATGAAAATAAATGAAATAAAATAATATTTTCTCAATTCTAGTGTGCATATATAATGCGGACGGATACATACATTTGTGTTTAATGATTCCATCAAAATAAAAAAATAATATTTAAAACTAATAGAATAAATAATTTCTTAAATCCACATTTATATAAAAAAATTGGTTAATCTCAAGAAATTTATATGAATAAAGATATTGATAATAGAATAATTATTTTAGTACTTAATATTTATAAATTTGAACATGATACGTATCTTAAAATTTTATAAATTATTAATTACTATTTTAATTTGAACTAAATAAAAGTATATATATATTATTTATAAAAATAAAAATATTATTTACAAAAACCTCGAGAATATAATATCAATTGAATTTTTCAAATCCATTAATCAACATTTATATCAAAAAAGGGAAAATTCTAGATTAGTACGACGTACTTTGGGTCTAGTGCCACTTTGGTCCCTAAACTTTAAAACGTGACAATGTAGTACCCAAACTTTCAATACGTGCCAATCTAGTACCTGCCATTAACTAACCCATTAAGTGCCATTTGAAAAGACACAAATACCCTTCAAGTGTCATCTAATTCTCTTTATCAACCATCCAAATGTTGACAAAAAATAACAGTCCCAAATCCTTGCTTTTCTGTTCAAGAAAGTTGGGGTCACCAAAATATCCACTAAGATGTAACTCCAACTTTCTTGAATATAAGAGGCAAGGATTTGGGACTGTTATTTTTTGCCAATGTTTGGATGGTTGATAAAGAGAATTAGATGACACTTGAAGGGTATTTGTGTCTTTTCAAATGGTACTTAATGGGTTAGTTAATGGCAGGTACTAGATTGGCATATATTGAAAGTTTGGGTACTACATTGTCACGTTTTAAAGTTTAGGGACCAAAGTGGCACTAGATCCAAAGTACAAGGTACTAATATGGAATTTTCTCATCAAAAAATGATTTTTTATCTCAAAATTTATGGAAATAAAAATATTAATAATGGAATAATTATTTTAGTAGTTAAAAATTATAAATTTGCATATGTTTTGTATCAGTGTATCTTAGAAAGTTTAATATATTTGATATAATTTAAATTAATGTTATATATTTTTATAAATTTTTAATTGATATATTATTTACATTTTATAATAACGTGTTTATTGTTTAGAAAAATAAAAATATTGTTAACTAAACATTTTAGAATTAATTTTTAATTGACTTTTGGTTAATATTAAAAATTAAAAATAGAAAATAATAGATATAATAATTCACATATAATAGTTGCATATGTTTTGTGCCTTTAAATTCAATAGAAAATGACACAATAATAGCTTTATGCATGTATTATTTTTTTTAAAAAAATATAATATGTTCCAGGATTCTTGATTGATACATTATCAATAAAGTTTTATGATTTCTATGCATCCCGCTAGAAAATAATCAGTATAATAATTCACATATAATAGTTGCATATGTTTTGTGCCTTGAAATTCAATAGAAAATAACATAATAATAGCTTTGTGCATGTATTAATTTGTTTTTTTTAATAGTATTAATTTGTAAAGTGTGTATGTGTGTGTGTATATATATATATATATATATATATATATTAATGTTCCAGGATTCTTGATTGATACATTATGAATAAAATTTTATGATTTATATGTACCTTGTTATATTAATTATAGTATATTTCTTCATATGTACCTTTAGAATATACATTTTTTATGTATTTATACATTAATTATAGATTTTTTTATCTTAATAAAATGTTATTAATATATTTAAACATATCTGTATACATATTAGAATAATCCGATACGATACCCGATACCAATATCTGTATACATATTTACGATACGAATTCTTATATAGTCTTATCCTTGTTTGCCTCTTGTACAACCTTTCTTGAGCCTTTTGTAGGGCAGCATACCTGACTCACCAACCAAACCATCTTTTCTTTTCGGTTCCTTTGGGAAGAAGTTGCTGTGTTGCGTTGTGTTTCTATGTGTTATCTACTTACTATTTGGTAGGCCGTGATTAAGGTTTGACTTTGCTTTGGTTTCTGGGTGTAGTACCTCAATTCGAATTCAGTGCATTTGGATTTGAAGGGATTTTTTCTTCGAATCCATTAATATTTTGACACATCATTCAGTGTTTAATTGACCATCACTTACAACCGATTGAAAACTTATTACTAATAAAAATATTTTTAAATAAAAATTGATAAGTTAAGCTAATGCTGAGAGAAAATTCCAATGCGCTCGTTTTCAAACGGAAACAGAGGTTAAGATGCCTATCATGGTGGAAAATAGAGTGATCGATATAGGCGAAGTAACCAGGATTAACACTGTCGGCACATACAAGGTCATAGAGGATGATGTGGTAGTGCTGAGAAAAATAGGGTAGTATGCACTGTGAAGCTGATTGATCGGTGCCAAAGCCGTAGGCGAGGACGAAGATCTTGTCGCCGGTACCGGCAACCCTGACATTGAGTGCTTCTAAGAGTGTTTTTTTGAACAGGACCCTCTATGACTACAATTCTACGAGAAGCACTCCAGAGTTAGCCTCTTCTTCTTCCCCATCTCCCTCTCTACGGCGCTCATCCTCTTCCAAGTTAGTTTTCTTCCCCTTCCATCACGACCAATTACAGTTAGGGAGCCTAAATACAGGGTATCGAGTTATGGAAGAGAGAATTCACCGTGCCAACTGGTTCTCCTTCTCTTACTTTTGATGTGTCATGAAATGGTTGGAATCGAAGGGAAAATCCCTTCGAGTCCAAACGCACCGAATCGGAATTGGTTGTACCTCTTTCTATGTACACCTCCATGTTACCTCCACCGTATGTGGGCGTCACGTCAAAGTTGCCGCTGGGCAGCTTCCTCATGGGTGTCGCCATCCTAKCTCGTCACGGGCATTATTCTTGGTCACCTAAGGCTGAATGCTTTGAATTTACCAGCCCCGTGAATTTAGCAAATGATGTACACTAAAACTTACACCTCTATTTCATCTGAAGATGATGATGAACAGTGGTTTACAATCAAGTCTCGAATACAACTAGTTATAGTCAATTATTTCCCCTGGCATATTGGAATCTACCTACCACTGTAACTCACCTGAAGTTCAGTGTGCTACTTACTCGGATTTGACCTTTCAGASTAACAGCTTGCGACAGGTGTTAGTAAGACCAGTTTTCCCGTGCATTTATGTGCTAACGTCGAGATCGTCGACTTTCTGTAAAACAAACCCATGACAGATTTTCATCTCCCAGGACCCTCAGAAGATGATCATCAACGGTGATGGAGTGGTTTGGGTGTAATGGTGTAATACAACAACAGCAAAAGAAGGAGAGGCTGACATTCGGGTTTCTTCTTCTTCTTCTTCTTTCCCCAAGGACTGTAATTTACTGGGTCTTCCGTATTCTATGACTATTTGAACTTAAAGAATCTCCACTCACCTTTAAGTTCTCATCCTTGGGAGGTAGTTCAACTTCTTCATGATTTTTTTTTTTTTTACTTTTTTCTTAACTCACCACGTTTACATGCTATTTGTCTCTGATTCATTGTTTATAGATCACACACCTTTCGATTCTTTGTCATATGTTCTTCAATTCTCCTCTCCTTTCCTTTATAAGCACAGCCACTCCAACAAAAGCACTCTATTGCTTCCTGGTTTCTATATAGTTTTCTTATTAGTGAGGAGTGAACAGATTACACTGCTCAAGAGTTCTATTCCAGCAAAAGAGGAAAGAAGAAAGGGAAACGTATTCTAGAGAGATAGTAACGGCTTTAACGCTTTCCCTTCTATTCTTCCTCTGCTGTGTCCTAGTTTCCACTATAGTGAAAAAACTTGCTAGTAAGTTTCTGAGAAAACCGAAACGTGGGTTTTCATCCTTTTTTATTCATCTCTAACCTCTTTTTGTTTCATTAATAGATGCTAAGGCTGAGTTTGGAAGGAGTACAAATGCAAATATGTAGAGTGAAAAACCTTATATTTTGTATGTATTTACGCTGTACATATTTGTATTTGTACTCTTTCTAAACTGAGCCTAAACTACGGTTAGTTGGGCAACAATCTCCCATCACAATCTTGTTCAATTGAGTTCACCAAAACCTTGGAAGTAGATGGTGAACAATGTTTTATTTTCAAGGGTAATTTTGATATTTTAAAAAGTCTTAAGTTGCACATGATGTCACATGATACATGATACTTCACAATCTGGTCACTCCTAATTGGCTGAGTGTTGGATCTTAGCTGTGATGGACGACACCTAAGAGGAAGAAGAAGGTGAAGGGTTCCCGGGAAGCTCTCCCGGAGGGAACACTCCGATGGCTAAGTTAGAACTTTGAGGAAAACTCAAAGAAAATACAGAGAGTTAAGAGTGCTGAAAGTGTTAGCTTCAATACCTTTGCTTTGTGAGGGTTGGGGTTCTTTTATATCGGAGCTCGATCACATCTGATATAACTGCCACTGCCCTAGCCATTACTACTAGGGCAGGTGTGGCGGGCGCAGGTTGCTGCTATGGGTTGCCATTGCAAGGTACAAACTCGACAGGCGTGCCATGCTTTTCAGAGACGACAAACAGAACGCTGCCTAGAAAGGGATCTGAGCCCTACCTCCGGATCCGGTAGGTACGGATGTCAGGTAGACACAGATGTCAGGCAGATTTCCCTGCAGCCTGCCGAGCCATTGTACACCGAACCGCCAGGGGCAGGTTTGCCTCACACCGAGGTGTCGAGGTACACCGAGGTGCTCGTACTGTAGGCGGGCCTTAATCAAGTTCGAATAGGAGTCTCGATGGTGCTGCCCCGAGGTGTTCCTCCCTCGCGACACTTAGCCAAAAATCGGGGTGCTCTGTCCTTAGGAAGGGAGAGCTCGGGGCCCCTTAGGAGGAGCTCGGGTCTCAAGGAGAGCTCGGGCCCTGAGAGGAGTTCGGGACCTCCCCCACTTGGTGGGAGTCAAGGTTGGTCGGGCGCTAGTCCCCGGCGAGTCGCTTAACCCGTCGAGTGGCCAATGTTGGACTCAGCAGGTCCCTCCTGTCGAGTTACGGTTGTGCTGTTAGGCTGAGCTATTCGTTGAGCCAGGTCACGCACACGCGTCCCTGTGCTACGAGGTAGGGCCAAATCACCCTTCATCAATACACATGATTGTTCATCCATTAACGACAGGTACTGGATTGGCATGTTTTGAAGGTTCAGGTACTGAATTGTTACGTTTTAAGGTTTAGGGACCAAAGTTGCACTAGGCCCAACGTACAGGGAAATTGTCTAAAATTTGTCATGATTTTTCAGCATTTCTCTTCAATTGATCATAACTTTTCAAAATATTCAAAGAACCCCTCATTAACTTTGTGGTAAGGCTGCAACTTGGGCCGGGTTGGCCTAAACCCAACCCGAAAAAGTCGGGTTGGGTTAGGTCAATGGGCAACCCGACCCAACCTGAACCCAACTCTATAGTACATATCACATATATATATATATATATATATATATATATATATATATATATATAGTTGTATACTTGTATAGCCCCCACCATATACTATCATTTATTTCTTTTAAGATAATCATTTCACCTAATCTTGATTGGAAATACTTAAACCTTAATAACATATTTTATGTTTTTTGAATATATTATTCTTTATCTTCTCTCAATTGTTTGTCACCCATATCTTGCTGCCCATAAAAGATCTATTATAAGTCATAAGTCATAATAAATTATAGTAATTTCAAACACTTTTTTCTGAATTTTGTATTTAAAGAACCGTTAAAATCATTAACAAACAAATACTAACAAAATATAGGATTAATATATGTTGTGAAAGTTGAGTTAAGATATGAGATTAAGAAGTTCTATTATAAGGGATGGGAAGAAGGTTGGGTTGGGCCTAACTTGAGCCCATCCCAACCTGAAGTTGGTTTTGGGTTGGGTTAGGTTTAGGGTTAAAGGATTTAGTTAGGGTTAGGGTTGGGTAGGTTGGGTTGGGTTAGGGTTGGGGGTTTAGAACTTAGGATTGGGCTCAGGTTGGCCTCAACCCGACCTAATCCAACCCGATTGCAGCCCTACTTGGTGGCGTTTGATAAATTTGAAAAGTTAAAAAGATATTAAAAATGTTTGAAATCTGAAAAGAGACATAATTGCTTTTCGACTTTTTAGAGGCTTTGAGTAAAGAAGGTTATTTGTGTTGGATCAAATCTTGACTACCCCCCAGTGATAACTTGACTACCCCCAAGACTTATTAACCTCCACTGTCCCCAACTCCCCCACCTTCATTTCCATCATCATCGGCACCAGTGGGTCCAGTTCTCTTGTCCATAAAAAATATGTTCAATAAGACTGACTAGTTATTCAAGGGCAGTTTGGTCATGAAAATTACAGTTATGCTGATGTGGACAATTTTTGTCAATGTACATTACGCTTGAACCGATGGTGAAATTTGGAAAACCAAAACTGACTGAATTGGGGTTTCTTGGGTGCTTTGAAAAATTATGTTGAGTTTTAAAAAAAAAATTGCTGAAAAATCATGGTAAATTTTAATGATAATGATAATGAGTTTTAAGATTTTATAACTCATAATTTCATATATGGACAAATCCAGATCACCTATAAAAGAAAATATGTTCCAACACCTTCCCAACATAATCTGATACCGCACATTTTATATATGACAGGTTCCATTTAAGATCAAATTCCGCCTGCAGCTGGGTCAAGGGAGGGGCTACCCACTATGTAATACCAAAAAAACCATGCTTTGTTGTTGCAAGGCATCATGAATGATTCTATCCGTCGTCAATAGGTCGGGTCTTGGTTTCAAGATTTGTATTGATGGATCAGTTTCGGTTCCTAATCTATTATCTCAATCATTATTGGTTCAGGAGTGATTTTATCCGGTCTCAAACTGATTCAAACCCAATCAACGGATTTGTTGTAATGGGATCAGATCCGACTGTCTCGAGCTCCAGTTCTATATATTTCATATATTTTGAGTTCTGGACCGTTACCGTGTCTTTATGGAATTGGAAAGTAAATAATTGTACCGGTTATAATTTTTGCAGTAATATTGTTCCGGTTTCCGGTCAAAGGATAACGTGTTATTCCTTTTTCCTTGATGGATATCGATGGAATATCCGATGGGATGCAGCAGGCGCAGTGGCAACCAAATGACAGCTGGGCTACAGCAACAAGGAGAGAGATGAGTGCTGACAAGGCGTTACTGTAAAACCTGTGGCCCCACACGTTTATAACTAGAAGTCTAGAATCATCAAAAAAAAAACAAAGGACAAACAAAAGTCAGCAATTATCAAGCAGAAAATGGGGCATCTTTCAAAAACAAAAGCACAAAATGGGGCAGTCATTGTCTTGTATATTTTTTTGATAAAAAGGAAGCACACACCTCGTGAGGTGTCCCTGTGCTGCAATCGGATTCGGATCGGATATAATGAAGATCCGAAATTAATTTATTTATATTCAGATTCGAATCTAATATTATTCATGAGTCTGCGTTTGGAATTGATGTAAAATGTCATTGGTGTAAACATGGAATCGTAAAAATTGCATGTTTGAATTTCGAAAAGCATGTAAGAGAAAAGTGAAGTTTTATATCAATTTTATCGATATAGTATTTATATCGTCAACAATCCATGTAAAACTCTGCTTTAAATGGAGTTTTACATTATTTCACTCCATCCAAATGTATGCAAAACCAAATCAGAGTAGAATTTTTTAATAATATTAATAAATTAAATTAGATATAAGTCTAACTCTAATATTTTATACTATGAATAAAATATTTTAAAAACACAATGATTATTTACTCAAAACACAACATTCAAATAAATTAACATAAATTTTAAGTATTTATAAGTATATACATTTAAATCGAAACAAACGGATGAAATAGGGGTGGATCTATTGGAATTCGTCATGGACTAGGAAATTTGCATGCATTAGGAACTCCTCTCATGCATGCATGTATCTTATCCTCAGTGAGTCTCCTACTCCTAAATTTTAGGCGTAGATTGTATGTATATATATATATATATATATGGTTGTGCCTTGCATAATGGGCAAGAACGAGACACAGATTTTCACATGGTATCAGAGCGGCTTCCTGGGTGCCTTTCCTCCCGTGGACTTGCGAGCAGAGCCATCTCTTTGTCTTTGGAAACACCAGCTGCAGGCCCTCTCATCACGAATCCTACGAGTCAACTAGATGTCCTTGGGCATGATCGTGACTCGCTTGGCATGGATGACACAAAGGTTAGTGTCTTCAAACAGTCCCACTAGATATGCCTCGGCCGCCTCCTGCAAAGCCAACACAGCGTGGCCTTGGAAACAGAGATCCGTCTTGAAGTCATGAGCAATTTCACGAACAAGCCTCTGGAACGGAAGTTTCCTGATGAGGAGTTCCGTAGTCTTCTGGTACTTACGAATTTCACGGAGGGTAACAGTTCCTGGACGGTATCTGTGAGGTTTCTTCACACCTCCAAAGGTCGGTGCAGATTTATGAGTTGCCTTGGTAGCGAGTGGCTTCCTGCGTGCAGCAGGATCCGCTGGCTCCAACTCTTAACGAGGACGACAGTAGGGGCGATCTTCAAGCTAGGGGCTTCGACGGTGTAGAACCCCAACATATTGCTTCCGCTCCCGCCACCGCCGACCGCCGTAGCACACTACACAGAGGTGCGGCTTAGTCTGCACTCTGCAATCCTTCAGTTCAGTCTTCGTCTTCAAGATTTCTTACCTTCTCAGTCTGCATCTGCAATCTTCGTTCGATCGACAATAGGTGCGATCTTCAAGCCAGGGGCTTCGATGGTGTAGAACCCCGACATATTGCTTCCGCTCCCGCCACCGTTGATTGCCGTAGCACACTGCACAGAGGTGCGACTCAGTCTGCACTCTGCAATCCTTCAGTTCAGTCTTCGTCTTCAAGATTTCTTACCTTCTCAGTCTGCGTCTGCAATCTTCGTTCGATCGACAATAGGGGTGATCTTCAAGCCAGGGGCTTCGACGGTGTAGAACCCCAACATATTCCTTTCGCTCCCGCCAAACCTGAACTGATCCCTTTTGGCTTCCGGTGTAGATCCGTGCGGTGCTATGCCGACGATACCCGGCCGACCAGACATTGAAGACGAAGCCTGAGACTATGATGCACCTCTGGCCATTACTATTTGTTGTAGGGGACAGGCTGATAGAGACGTGTTTCCTAAAGTTGAGTAGTTGAGCAGTTGTTGATGAGTCTTGCTGATCGGTCACCATGGCTGTCAACAATGACAGGAATGGTGACCCCACGTTACGTCGACTAGGGATGGAGCAGGTTGAGGAAAACGGGGTGGACCCTCTGGCGGACGTGACCGAGGTTCAGCAAAAACTTATGTTGTTCAATCATCAGCAGGGCGTGAGGTGGGTGCTAATGCAGCTGTAACTGACAGAGACAGGACCAGACTAAACATGCTTAATAACGAGCAGTGGCAGTCTCTCGTAAGCATGCTTGATGCTTACAAAACCAGGACTAGTGAAAAACTCTCTGGTAAGAGAATTCTACTAATTGGATAATTGATTCCGGGGCGTCGCTCCATATGACTGGAGAAATTAACTTATTGATGGATGCAAGGAATATTACACCGTGTTCGGTGGGGCTTCCCAATGGGAAGCAAACCACTGCAGTGAAGGAAGGGACTTTACATTTGGGTGGAAATATTTATCTGCATCATGTGCTTTTTGTACCAAGAATGAACTGCACCCTTATTTCTGTAGCAAAATTATTGAAGAGATAAAATGTACTGTCACTTTTACTGACAAGCTATGTGTGATACAGGACCAAACCTCAAGGATTCTGATCGGCGTGGGTGAGCAGTGTGATGGGGTCTATCATTTTAGAGGAGCAACATCGGTTCGGGCGAATAGAACAAGAAGTATGGATAAATGGGAGTTATGGCATTGCAGATTAGGGTATCCGCCTAAATAGATATTATCTTTTCTCCCTAAAGTAGATAAATTAAATAGTAGAACTAAAGGAGATAAGCCATGTGATGTTTATTACAGAGCAAAACAAACACGGGAAATTTTTCCTGAAAGTAAACATAAAGCTAATGATTGTTTCTCTCTAATTCATTGTGATACATGGGGCACCTATAAAGTACCTACCTCTTGTGGTGCAGTTTACTTTCTAACCATTGTTGATGATTATTCTCATGCTGTGTGGGTTTACTTGTTACTGGAAAAAAGTGAAGTAGCACATATTATTGAGAAATTTTGTGCCATGGTAGAATGTCAGTTTGGCAAGCAAGTCAGGACTGTTTGAAGTGATAATGGAACAGAATTTAAAAGTTTGAAATTATACTTTGAGACTCATGGCATTCTGCATCAAACTTCGTGTGTTGGGACGCTGCAACAAAACGGTCGGGTGGAGAGAAAACACAGGCATATCTTGAATGTTGCGAGAGAATTGAGATTTCAAGTAGGTTTGTCCATTGGTTTTTGGGGGGAGTGTGCCTTAACCGCCGGATACTTGATAAATAGGACACCTTCTTCTGTACTTGGTGGGAAGACTCCGTATGAGGTACTGTTCGGGACGCCACCTAAATACGAGCACATGAGAGTATTTGGCTGTCTTTGATATGCTCATTGGAGTCCTCGAGACAAGGATAAGTTTGGAGAAAGGAGTAGGAAGTGTGTTTTTGTGGGTTATCCCTACGRAAAGAAAGGTTGGCGCGTATATGACGTTGAAAGAGGTGAATATTTTGTCTTTCGTGATGTAGTCTTCCATGAGAATATATTTCCATATGTCACTGGTTCAGAAGCTACTCTGGGAGACAAAACTGGCCCAGCCATTGCACCAATTGATGCCGGAGTTGATGATGATGTTGTACACAGCCACAGAGGGAATAAAGATAGGGGGAGTGATGCAGCCGACATCTGTGATAGGGGGAGCCTTGAGAATAATGATGATGGAAGAGAGGAGGAGCATGGAGAAGAAGAGAGTGTGCAGGAAGTGGGAATTGATGGCAGTGAGGACAGAATTAATGTGGATCCAGCACCACAAACGACACCAGAAGAGCAACTTGGTAAGGGACACCGGCATCGCACGCCGTCTATTTTGTTGAAGCCGTACGTGACCTACACTGCTCGACGCTTGAAAGACCCCATTCACACTCAAGCCAACTCTGAATCAGAGTCCTCAGGTACGACTCCCTATCCCATAGCGAATTATGTGACATGTACTAATTTCTCTGCTAGACATCAAGCTTTCTTAGCTGCAGTCACTGTAGGAGTCGAGCCCACCAGCTTTTCTGAGGCAATCAAAAGTGAGAAATGGAGGGAAGCTATGAGGAAGGAAGTCCAGGCTCTGGAGGATAATGGTACTTGGACATTAGAAACTCTACCTCCCGGGAAAAAGGCAATGGGGAGTAAATGGGTTTATAAGATCAAATATAATTCAGACGGGATGGTTGAACGACATAAGGCTCGGCTAGTTATTCTCGGGAATAGACAGGTTGAGGGGTTAGATTATAATGAAACTTTCGCTCCTGTGGCCAAAATGACGACAGTCCGCACTTTCCTAACCGTGGCAGCCGCTAAGAACTAGGAGTTGCATCAGATGGATGTACATAATGCATTTTTACATGGGGATTTGGATGAGGAGGTATACATGCAGTTACCGCCAGGTTTCACATCTAAGGATCGAACAAAAGTGTGCAAATTGAAGAAATCTCTTTATGGATTACGTCAGGCTCCCAGATGCTGGTTCTCGAAATTAACAACGACCTTGATACAGTTCGGGTTTGTTCAATCGTATTCGGATTACTCTTTGTTCACTTATTTCAAACACAATGTTCGTCTGCACGTGCTGATATATGTTGATGATTTCATTGTTGGGGGAAATGATATTGTAGCCATTATGAAATTCAAAGAGTATCTCAGTCGATGCTTCCATATGAAAGATCTGGGACCACTCAAATATTTCCTAGGTATTGAAGTAGCTCATGGTCTTGAGGGAATATATTTATCTCAACGAAAGTATGCCTTGGACATTATCTCAGAATGTGGACTATTGGGAGCCAAACCAGCGTTAGTGCCCATTGAACAGAATCATCATCTTGCGCTGGCCAAGGGCGCTCTAATGGACAATCCGAATCAGTACCGAAGACTAGTAGGGTGGTTGATATACTTAACCATCACATAACCTAAGCTATGCTATTGTGTTCATATTCTGGCCCAGTTCATGCAAAGCCTGCGGCAAGAACATTGGGAGGCAGCTCTGCGTGTAGTGCGATATATGAAAGGGTATCCTGGACAAGGTATAGTATTGTGTTCCGATAGTGATCTGCGTTTCTATGCTTATTGTGACTCTGATTGGGCAAGCTGCCCGTTGTCACGACGATCGTTGACCGGCTATTACGTTCTGCTGGGGCAGTCACCAGTTTCCTAGAAAACGAAAAAACAACACACTGTGTCGCGCTCCTCGGCAGAAGCAGAATATCATTCGATGGCTGCGACATGCTGTGAATTGAAGTGGATGAAGAAACTTCTATTGTCCTTGGGAGTGGTGCATGACAAACCTGCGCACTTATATTTTGATAACCAGGCAGCCTTGCATATAGCCACGAATCCAGTGTCTCACGAGAGGACAAAGCATATTGAAGTCGACTGTTATTTTGTTTGCGATGAGTTGTGGCATGGGAACATTGTTACTCGGCATGTTCGAACCACAAAGCAATTGGCTGACATCTTGACGAAGGCTCTTGGGAAAGAGAAATTCACCTATTTTCTTGGCAAATTGGGCATTTGGAATCTTCATGCGCCAATTTGAGGGGGAGTATTGGAATTCATGGACTAGGAAATTTGTATGCATTAGGAGCTCCTCTCATGCATGCATGTATCTTATCCTCAATGAGTCTCCTACTCCTAAATTTCAGACGTAGACTGTATGTATATATATATATATATATATATATATATATGGTTGTGCCTTACATAATGGGCAGGAACGAGACACAAAGATTTTCACGGATCCATATATATATGGATCCAAATCTTGTCACCCTTAACTGGATGATACCAGTTGCTTCACAGGTGCTTTAATAGGGGTATTTTTGTCTTTTAATAAGGATGTAACCTATTCATCAAAATTCGGATGTACCCACACCAGCTCTAGGTCTAGCCTTTATTAATTTTTGCTTTAGCTTAGGTGCCTTAAATACTAAAATGTAAAATGTGGGCTCAGCTCTTGTTTGATTCCCAAAAGACTACAGGACGTGAGTTAACGCATCGGTAATGTTTTGTTCTGCCGACATGTGGTTCATGACTAAATTACTTTTAAAATATCAAATATTCATAAACAAAAAAGATACACAGAATATGCCTAATTTTTTATTTTATTTCAATATTAATGCCTAAATTTACTTGCCCTAGAGGCTAGAGGCTAGAGCCCATCACCCTATGTGGTAATAAAAAATTTGCTTTGATAAATATAGATAAAAATGAAAAAAGAGGCAATCTAGCAAAATTTTGCAATATATCAATATGAACAAATAATTGTTTTATACAATTAAATAATTAATAACCGTTGACTTTGGTTGAATCCAAGGTTGGATTTGGGCTCAATCACGGATCCCCACTTTTGAAAAAGGGAAAATTTCTGGTGAGTACCCTGTCCAGTATTTTGGTTTCAGTGATAATTTGGTCTAGAACTTTAAAATGCAACAATTTAATATTCAAACTTTTAAAGTGTGACAATCTAATATCCAGACTTTCAAAAATGTGACAATTTAGTATTTTCCGTTAAACAGTTCTTTAATCAGTTGTTAAGTGACATTTGAAAATTTAAAAATGCTCTAAGAATATCATCTAATTCTCTTTATCAACCATCCAAATATTGACAATAAAATGAATAGTCCCAACTTTTAGATTCTTCTAAACAGTTATCAACTTTTTTGAATAGAAGAGGCTAGGATTTGGGACTGTTGAGTTTTTTGTCAACTTTGAATGGTTGATAAAGAGAATTAGATGACATTTGAAGATTATTTTTGACTTTTCAAATGTCACTTAATGGCTGATTAACGGACTGGTTAACGGCATGTACTGGATTACCATATTTTGAAAGTTTGGATACTGGATTATCACATTTTAAAGTTTGGGGACCAAATTGTCACTCAAGCCAAAGTAGAAGGTACTGATTGTGAATTTTCCCTTTAAAAAATTATGTATTTTAAAAGAAAATATTTATGACGTCAACAATTAAAGCGGTTGATTCACAATTGAACCAAACCTCTCCCCTTCAATTCCCATTTCCTCTTCTGCTAAGGAAACACCCCCTAATTTCACTCCATTACATTTTCATACTACATTAATTTCTCTCCAAATTCCCTTACATTTTTACACTACCTCAATTTGTATTAGGGAATGAGGCCGGTGATAAGAATTTTGTAACCAAATGCTCTAATATTTTTCATTCTTGTTCATTTATTCTATCATTTTACGAATCCACTATTCTATCATTCATTCTGTTCAGATTTGAGTCATTCCTTAAATCAGCACCATTTTTATCTCCTTAAACCATGTCTACAGTGTCTCCCCTACACATCGAGTTCACATGGGCTAACATGTCACACAAAGAAAACCCTGTGAACATTTACATCGGAGACAAAAAGGGATAACTTCTCCTATCTCTTTTTCAAGGCAATTTCTATGCTATAAGAGCGTTAAGGTATCTGAAAACTTTAACCAATTAAAAAACTTGCATGAATATTGGATGATACCGTTTGATTGGTTATCAGTTTTTCAGATGTTATACTTTTTTTATACTATAAAAAGTTTTATTAAAATTTTAAAATGAAGTCTCTCTCTCCACTTCTCTCCAAAATCATCTTTCTTAATCTTATCCACCCCTTTTCTCTCTCCACTTTTTTTTTTTTCCTGAAATGTCTCTCTCCACTTATAACTTCATCAAATGGAGGGATTTTATGATGAATTAACAGAAAAAACAACAAAAGCAAACCAAGGTCTAGCAATGGTTCCCTACATTGGGTTCTACCTACTTTTGAAACTAAGAAATACATTGGTAATAGAATTAGGGGCGCAAACATTTTACACTACTTCTGACTCAGGCTTTGGGTTGGGCCCATTCAAAGTTTGACAAAGGACCAACCCGAGCCCACCCAAGTTGCACCCCTAAATAGAATAACTCCATGGATCCTGATTTCTGAAGCAAAGCTTTAGATGAATTAGGACCAGCCCTAGGATTTGTGCTGGGTTTAAACTCTACTAGTACACAATAGCCTGAAGCAAAGCTTTACATGTATGTATGTATGTATGTATGTATGTATGTATGTATGTATGTATGTATGTATGTATGTATGTATGTATGTATGTATGTATGTGTGTATGTGTGTATGTATGTATGTATTAAACATTTTATACATTGTTTTTTCAAATTTTAACTTGTAATTTGATCTCCAAGGATTTGTTTATGTTTGAAAAAGTGTGAATGAAATTTATATAATAGTAGGTGGCACTTGTTAACATTTCAATTTGATATTTGAATTTTATTTGTTATTTATGTAGGTATGCATGTTATTTGAGTTTTCTAATTTGGTTAAACCTAATGGAATGTCCCAAACCACATTAGAAACTGGATCAAACTATAATAGAATGGTTTGGTCTAGTTTAGTTTCTATACTAAAATGGTTTGGTTTGACCTGAGAATTTATGGAACCATAATTTATTGGTCTGGTCTGAAATCTTCTCAAAACCGAATCATAAACGCCCCTAGTATTTCCTACCAAAAAAAAAAACACCCCTTATAGACCGATAACTTCTGAATTTAAATCTCAAATATCATATAGATTACGTTTACAATTGAATCCTTCGATTGTGACTAATTAAATCACAACTTAAATGGCATATCACATACCATTAATTGTGCCTATTAAATCACATCTCCCACTGGCAATTTCAGATGTTCCCAATGCACACTAAGATATGCATGCGGGGGCGTTTGTGGGGCACAAATGTAATACAGAGGGGAAAACGGTTCAAGCTCCAGTCCGGATTTTAAAACATTGATTTATATAAAGACATGGATTCAAATGGGTTACCCACAGATCGGGCCCCACATGCACAACCCCATGCATTTGGAACATCTCGTGTACTTGTCATGGGGAGATGTTCCAAATGCACGGGGATGTATTTGTGGGGTGCGCTATGTGGGGATCCCATCCGAATTCTATAGATGCTCTTACCCATTCTCACCGTCTTTTTGCTTATTCTCCGGCAAGCTCAGGTGGTCTTCAGGCTACCATATTGGGCCTGGGCCTCGGGCCAGGTCCATTCGTAGCCAAAACTACGGTCCTTTGTTACTGATTTTAACCGTTAAAAGTTTTGATAATTAGATGGAACTGTTTTAAGTTTTAAGAGTGAAAAAGCGCAACCTCTGGTTCTGGTACAGGTAGGAAGCAAGCCATCACGTTAGTTAGAGTATAGACCGTAGTAGATGGGAGGTTGGTCAAAGTTGGCTAAACACTTATCCACTACAAAGGAGAAGTAAAATAACAAATTCCTTTGACCGGATTTCTGATTTCTCATAAGTAGATGTGCTTCTGGTATTTGTTTCAACTTCAAGCTTTGAGAAGTAACACAAGAGGCTTCCATGTAATTTCAAATTCCAAAAATAGCTTCATATAATGGATTTAGAAATACCAATTATCACTTCTGAGTTCTGAAGATGGTCTTTTCTTATTAGAGATTGATCTCCAACCCTACCCCCATTCCTATGTTGCCCTTTTGCCCAAATCAATCTCCTCTCATGATTCGTTCCTTTTTTTTTTTTTTATGTACTCTCTAGATTGCCCCGAACAGATGTTTTAATTGTCAATACTTTCATGGCCCAAAGAAGGACAAGGGCATTTTGGTCCCAAAAATGCAAATAGAGGATATTTTTGGATTCATAAAAAAATTCTAAAAGTGACGTAATGGAATTATGTTAGCCCAAATGACAAACATGAAATTTCAATGTTTTTGCATAGCGAGGAGAAGAGTTTGAATAGTTTTTTTTTTTTCATTTATTAATTTGCAATGACCCGTGACTGGTGTTCAGAATATCGAGTCCGGATCACCAACCAACAAAACACGTTCCAATCCTCTACCAACATCATCTCACACCGCACATTTCATACATGGGGTCCCACTTTTATGGTGGGTTCCAGTCTCAAGTTAAGATGTGCGGGATGATGTTGGTAGAGGATTGGAATGTGTTTTGTTGGCAGATCCCAATTCAAGAATACCATATATCATCAAATAAATAAGATTAATTTATTGTGAAGTATATCTATACCTATACTACTTTGAAAAATACAAATAGCCTCAACAATATTTCTGGAATTTTTTGAGGACAAAACTTATCCCTTTATATTTAAATTTATTCATAAAAAAATGAGGGCAATAGGGTAGTCGGTTATTGATATTAAATGAGTTGAAAATAGGTAATTTTAAGATTTTCAATACATTCAATTCTCTCTCACTGAATCCAACATTTAAGGTATAAATTTCCATTCACCTTCATTGAATCATATATTTAAGTTTTTTTTTTTGTTTTTTCTCATCATTAAATTCTATAATTAAATCCATACATAATAAATTAATAATTTCAATAACATAAAAAACTTATATTTTTAATATCTACCTAGAAAAAACAAATACTGTTTTCATCTAGGTGGTGGTAAGAAATTAAACCATTTGGACCAATCCATGTTGCCACAATTAAATAATAAAATGAAAAAAAAATAGAAGTTAAAAAAAATGGGAAGGTTTTTAACATCATATATTTGACAAATTAAACAATAATAAGTATGATAAACAATATTCTAAAAACCGACCCAGAGGTTGACCTGCTTTTGCCTTCGGGTCATAGATCACTGGTTCAACTATCAAGGTCAAACGAGTCAAACCACTCTATGTCAACACTATATGTGTGTGTGTGTAGAAATACATATTTTATCAATAAATAGTATAATTATGCTCTACATATTTTATAGTTATGTTTTACATATAATATATGCATTATTTAACATTTATTTATGTTTTTTAATTCAGATTTTAATTTTTTATTTATAAAAATATTAAAATTGCAATTTAGGGCCAAAAAAGGGTTTTTTTTTCGTGAAAATAGCAAGGCAAGGCACCTAAGGCCCTTGGGATGTATAGATCTTGAAAAGTTACTAAAAAACGATAATCCCAATCAGACATCGGAGTGCAAAGTTATGGCTTCCAAAAGTTTGCACATAATTAAGTGTGTAATCTGCAACTTGGTTACTGGGTCGAACAAGTCTATGGTTAAACTGCTCGGGTTAGATGATTTTTAATTGAAATGGGGAGTTTCAACGGAACCAAACCCAAGATCAAGGCCAAGTGACAGTTCAAGCAGTTCAATCGACTAGGTCAACAACAAGTTGAAAACATTGGTGATAAATAAGAAATGATTTTTGTCAATGATGGAAATGGAATGCAAAATTTAAAACCAATTGGAAGTAAAACTATTTTCCTATTATCTCTCATTAAATTGCATATCTAAGGTATATTCTCTTATTAAATCCTATATTTAAGATATATTTTCTCATTATTAAATTTTACTAATTAAATCCACAATATTAATTTTAATAATATAAAATAAATATTTTGAAAAATAATTTGAAAACAAAACCATTTTCTTCCCTCTTGGTGGTAGGTAAGCAATTCAACCATTTAGGGTCAAATGCATTAATAAATAGTATCATAATTAAATAATTAAATAATAAAAAATAAAATATATAATACAAAAAATAAAAAGAATTGGGCACACCACTAATATTGTATATTCATTATAATGAACAATAATAAGTATGAAATGTAAGAAATATTTTTATAAATGATGAAAATGGAATGCCAAAATTAAAATCAACATAGAAATGAAATGATGTCATAGTCAAATAATAAAAATTTTAAAAACAGAAAATACAAAGAATCACAAAAAAAAGTTTTGTACATAAGATATAACATTATATATTTATAAAAAATAAAATATTGGGTACATCTATAATATTATACATAAGATATAATTTTATCAATAATGGAAATGTAATACAAAATTTAATGTCAACATAGAAATCAAACATTTTTTCATGGGTCGTGGGTTAGTGGTTTAGGTCAAATGGAATAATTGATGATATGATAGTTAAATAATAAATATTTAAAAAGTAATAAAAAAATACATGTAATCAAAAGAATATATAAAAATTATATATTAATTATGTCAAACAAAAATTAAGTGTGATAAGTAAAAATTATTTGTATAATGTAGATGAAATATATAATTTAAAACTGATCCAAAAGCAAAGCTATTTTTTTATTTAAATGATGGGCCAATGATCTAACTTTTCAAAGAAATTCATGATGTCATAATTGAATAATAAATATTTTAAAAAATATTAAACACAATAAAAAAGTACAGAGTTTTGTTAAAAAACATTTCAGAGTATTTCTAATGTCATATAATCATCATATTAAATAAAAATAATTGTTAATAATAATAATAATAATAATAATAATAATAAATTTGGAATGACTCCTGAACCTCCTGTCACAAGGATGGTTAAACAGAAAAAGAAAATAAATTTCTATAAAAAAGAAAAGAAGTCCCATAAGAACCCTAAAAGATTTTCTAAAACCAGAAAATCAACAACCCCAACTTGTTTTAAGTGTGGACAAAAAGGGCCACTTTGCTAACAAATGTTTTAAAAATAAAATCACCATTAAGAAACTAAACGAGTTGGAAGAAGAAGAAGGTGAGCCAGAAGTCTCTACAAGAGAGTCTTCTACCTCTTCACAAGAATGCTGTGCTAATGACATATGCACTTGCAAGAGTGAATCAGATACTTYTGAAGAAGAGTCATGAGAAATTAACGTATTAACCCTAGATGAAGAATATCTCTTAGAAATACTTAATGAAATTCTTAATGAGGAACCAAAGAAAAAATACTTGCTAACAGACTTGCAAAGTAGATCTGAAAGAGCCAACAAGGAGAATTGATTAGAAGATCTCAATCAGAAACTTCTTGACCTCCTACAATACAGGATTTAAGGGAAGAAGTCAATATACTAAAAAGAGAGTTAAAAACCCTCAAACTAAGGGTTGACCAATTGGAAGCTAAAAAATTCTAGGACAATCAATTGGAGAAATCATCAGAACAAATTTCTATTGAGTTTGTCGAAAACGATGAAGAGTTTATGTACTCTATAAAAGAAGTTAAATACCAAAAATGGTATTCTAGAATTACCATCAGAATCAAAGACTACAGTCTTTCAGTAATAGCCTTAATAGACTTAGGCGTAGATATCGACTGTATCAAAGAAGGAATTGTGCCTTCTAGATATTTCGAGAAAACATCATAGCAAGTTAATGTAGCGGATGGAAGAAAACTTGAGACAAAATACAAGATCCCTGTACCCCATTCTTGTTATCCATCATTCCTTGCCAACAACAACAACAACTTCATCTAATAATAATTAGATGAAGTTGTTTTGAAAGAAGAAATTCTTGGAGGCAGAAGTCTAGATGTAAATGGATTAAGGAAGGAGATGGGAATACTAAATTCTTTCATAACCTAGCCAATGGAAGAAGGAAAAACCTAGTGTCCAAACTGGAAGTGGATAGAAAAGTCTTTGATACCCAAGAGAGGATAGACAACTATTTTGTTGAACACTTCAAATCCATTTTGAGGAGACCCCTAAGACCTAGTGTGGAGTTGGAAGGTGTTACTTGGCAAAGGCTTATAGAAGAGAGTAAAAGTTTGCTGGAAAGGAATTTTGATGAGGAAGAAATCAAAAAAGCCATTTTTTTAATGGACAGGTCAAAAGCACTAGGGCCAGATGGGTTTACAATGGCTTTTTTCCAAGACTGTTGGGATGTAGTCAAAGAAGATTTAATCGTGGTCTTTAAGGAATTTGAGGATAACCCAGTGATGAATCGTATAATTAATGCTACTTTTTTAGCTTTACTTAAGAAAAAAGAGGCCAAGCATCCAAAGGATTTTAGACCTATTAGTTTGGTGACTAGTGTTTACAAGATTGTGGCTAAGGTCTTACCTTTGAGGATAAAAAGGTGCTTCATTGTTTTATTAGCCAAGAGCAAGGAGATTTTGTTCAGGGGAGACAAATTGTAGATCAAATTCTAATAGCAAATGAATGTGTGGAGGAGATGATGAGATCAGGGCGTCAAGGTTTTGTTTGCAAATTTGATATTGAAAAGGCCTATGACTTGGTGGGTTGGGGATTCTTACTACTTGTGCTAAGAAAGTGCGGGTTTGGGGATAAATGGTGCAAATGGGTAAATGGTTGCTTGTCCAATTTATTCCATCCTAGTCAATGGGATAGTCAATGATTTTTTCCTAGCTAGTAGGGGTCCGAGACAAGGTGATCCTATGTCACCGTTCCTTTTCACTTTAGTTGCCAATGCTTTTAGTAAACTCCTCTCAGAAGCAGATAGAGCCGGCTCTCTAAGAGGGTGGAGAATATGTAGATACAGAGTTTCAGTAACCCATTTCCAATTTGCAAATGACATAATAATCTTTTGTGAAGGTTGTGATTGATGGAGGTAAGGAATCTAAATGATGTAATAACTCTGAGAGGGCCTCAAATTTAAAGGTAAATTTTGAGAAGAGTTGTGTTGTGGGAATTCACTTGAACAAAGAGGAGTTGAAGTCTATAGCAGCCTTGCTAGAATGCACCTGATCTCAGTGGCCTCTATCCTACCTAGGACTTCCTTTAGGTGCAATTCCAAAGGAAAGTAGGTTCTGGAACCTAGTGGTGGAAAGATTGGCAGCTTGGAAGAGAAACTATATTTCTAAGGGGGGTAGAGTTACTTTGATTAAAGCAACTTTAGCTAATTTTCCTTTATACTTCCTATCAGTCTTCAAAATTCCTAAATGGGAGGCAAAGAGGTTGGAAAAACTAATGAAGGTTTTCTTATGGAAACCTGGTGAAGAGAAAAAAGATCACTTGATTAGATGGGAGGTGGTGTGTCGGAATAAGGAAGGAGGTCTAGGTTTAGGGAACATGGTGAGAAAGAATGAGGCTCTTTTAGGTAAGTGGCTTTGGAGGTGGCCCCTGGAGAGGGAGAGGTTGTGGCATGATATAGTGAAAAGTATCCATGGTTGTTTCGAATTAGGTTGGGATGCGGGAGTATCCCAAAGGGCTTTGCTCACAACACCTTGGAAGGCTATCTCTAGCATTCTTCCTAAGTTCCTCAGTTTTGTAAGGTACGATGCTTGCTCTGAAAACTCCATGCTTCTTTGGGAAGATACTTGGGTGAGCTCTCAACCCCTAAAAGACTGTTTCTCTTCTCTCTATTCCATCTCTCTCTTTAGAAAGAAACCCATTTCTTGGTTCCTTTCCCCCCCGGTTTGCCCTTTGGCCTTAAATTGGGATTTTGGGTTTCGAAGAGGGTTAAGGGATGAAGAATCTCTTTGCATTTAGAGCCGTTGTTGCTTCTAGATTCGGTGTGTTTGGACCCCCTTAACCCGAATAAAAGAGTCTAGTCCCTAACCACGGTTGGCTCATTCACTTGTGCTTCTTTCTTTAAAGCCCTTTTCTTCAATCCCTCCTCTTAGGTCTTTCCCAGTAAAGAGGTATGATTAAGACCAATTCCCCCTAAAATAGTTGTGTTCTGTTGGGAAGCTTATTATGGTAAGATCAATACTATGGAAAACTTGCAAAAGAAGAAACATTTTATGTGCTTGTCCCCTAATTGGTGCTCTCTATGTAAAGTGAGGGGTGAGGATTGTAACAATTTGTTGATATCATTCTCTTTCGCTACCAATATTTGGAACTGAGTTGTTTCTTTATTTGGGTGTAGGTGGAATTTGCCCTTTGAAGTAAAGCTACTGTTCACTCCGGCTGCCTTTGGGAGATTGACAAAAAGAGGGAAGCCAATGTGGAAATGTATCAGAGCCGCTACGTTGTGGACTACATGGGAGGAGAGAAATGCAAGAATATTTCAAGAACAGGAAATAAGTCTTGCTGAAATCAAGGAATGCATATTGATAATGACTCTCATGGTTAAAATCTTCACACTTGATGGCAGGTTACTCCTTTGATGACACAATGAGAAATTGGGCTGCAATGGCTACTACAATCTCCACCAAGATCAAATCACAAGCTGAATGGATTCCACTCCCCCCGCCCCGGATGGTGTGGTAAAATTGAATTTTGATGGTAGCTGCCAAAGTATCCCAGGGCCATCGGGAATAGGTGGGATTCTAAGAGAAACAACAATATGTTATCTCTATTTTCAGGACCAGTGGGTGAAAGTGATTCAGTAAGGGCAGAGCTACTGGCAACAATACAAGGTATACAGATGTCTAGTCAAATTGGAGTGACCAATCTGCTAGTAGAAGGGGATTCCAAGGTAGTAGTAGGCCGGCTAATTAGCCCATAAATAGCCTGTTGGGGCTATAGGGATCTGTTAAAGAAAGTTAAATGGATGACAAGGAATATGACTATCAAGTTTCAGTGGGTTAGAATATCAATAAATGCAATGGTTGAATCTTTGGCCAAGCAAGGGGTGTCAAGGGGAGATCTATTTTGGGCTACTTCGTAATTGTGTCTCAGGCCTGGGCAGTTTTGGTGTATACGGTTCAGTCCTAGGAGGGTAACACCTCGTGCCTCCTCCTAGGCTGATTGTATTATTGATATTTGATTTAATAAAACTACTTTCATTCATCAATAATAATAATAATAATAATTGTTAAAATAATAGTAGTAGTAGTAATTGTTAATAATAGTAGTAGTAGTAATAATTGTTAATAGTAGTAGTAATAATAATTGTTATTATTATTATTATAATTTAAAATTTTTGTACGTGCACATTTAGTACAAGTATTTAAGTTTATTTTTAATTATATTACTTTTATTAATTTTCAATTTATATCTTAACTATGATATATCTAAAATTCAAGTAATTAATATGAAAAAAAAATTTCATACATGCAATGTACGTGCTTAATTACTAGTTTGTACAAATTTGTAAAGATGCATAAAAATGTTACGATTTTGGTGAATCTCAATGCTGCATATGTGAAAGTTCACATCAGCGCCCCACAATGCCCCACAGCACATCCCTACCATGTATTAGGAACATCTCCCAATGATAGTACTGGAGATTATGAGACTTCATTGGGAGATGTTCCCAATACAATATCGGGGTATGCTGTGAGGCATTGTGGGGCGCTGATGTGAACTCAGAAAAGCACTCCGATCCTAACTGTTTTCCAGCTAAGCCTTTGATGGGTCCCAACTTGGGTTAGAAAACCCATTAATCTCTGTTAGCCCTTTAACTGTCTTGACTCTTGAGTCTTGCTCACAAGTCAGAACCCACACCTGTAAACAAATAGAAAGTTCCCGGAATATATTTGAAAACCCAAAGCCTCGTATTGGTGATTATAGAAGGAAATAGTAAAAGCTGTGCCCTGTTTCGATTTAGACGGTGTTTCTGATGTATATTTTCACTATGTCAGTTTCTTTTCTCTCTCTCTCACTTTTTCTTGTTTGATTGAGATTTTACACTGAATGTCGTGTTCTGTGAGAGCCACTTTTAGAAAAAATGCAAATAACAATACAAAAAATACATAACCTAGAATCAAGATTGAGAGTATGGATACGATACACCCCATATTGTATTGTATTTTGGGTATCTAATACACCTATTTACATGCATAAAACTGAAATTTGAAAAACAAAACTAAAAAAAATAAAAACGTGTTAAAAAATATTGATACACCCTTGTCGATAGATTTGGGTGTATCAAACTCTAAACCATGCATAAAATTTGGGTGTATCCGAAAAAATAACAATGGTATCAAACACCGCCTTGATCACTCACACAAGCATGCTGCCTCCATTAATGTCAAATTCAGCAACATCGATGATGCCAAACAACTTGGTGCATGGTACAGGGGCCAAATTACTTGGGCATTGGAATACATCCACAAAAGGCCATTAACCAATGTTGATCCCAGCCATTCATCAAAAAAACCAATGTTGGTCCCAGCTATCTGGGGGCCTTGGGAGGGATAGTACAAAAAAATGTACTGAAAAATCTTGAAAAATTAAAATTATTAAAACTTTACTGGGTGTTTCATTGTTCTTTCTCATGGCGCCTAATTTAAGAGTGCCAAGTATCAAAGTTTTTAATATTTCAGCTTGGAGCTTTTGAGAATCATCAGCATTTTGCCATTTTGCAAATGTTAACAAATTTAACAGTTTTTGTGTTTCGGAAATTATTCACTAGCTTGCCATTCTCAAGCAAATCTTGTCTCTAATAAGAACCCTAGAAGATAGCTTCCTTATTGTCTACCAAAAGAAAGGATTTAAAGAAATCGAAGGTTATCCCTTTGTAACCAAGAAATAGCCTACTGTGACAAGCAATAGTGAGTCACTGAGTCAAATTGAAAAGGGGGGCAGAAATAGGAAAAAAAAATGAAATCACTTTAAAGAATAAAATACCCAGAAGATCTCTTCCAGAACAAAGAACAAAGAAACGATATCTAAGAAGAAAACATAAGCTCAACTTGGCAATTAGTCATAAAAAGAATTATATGGTAATAATCAGGGCCTAAAAACTCACTTTTTCATTTTTATGAAAGTTGAACTTCCAAAAACTTGAGTACAGAAATGTCATTTAACATTGCTGAAATAATAATCCTTGACAAACCATATCAAAAAAGAGCTATAGAACTATAGATATACTTAAGGAGCATAGTCCTTCAATTAATGAGAAATGTGTGCATGTATGTACACGTGGATGCATGTGTCTGTGTCTGTTTTTCTAGTTACTTCTCTATGTTGTGTTTCTCTGTTACTTCTTCCTTAATCCCTTCTAAGATATTGAATTAGTTAAACATACAGAACTTTAGTCTTTAGATGAAGCTAAGATGATAGTCCAAGACTAAAAACAAACCCCTTAAACAAATTTGGTTGGAAAACCGGGAATTTCTTATGGAAAGTATATCATAGTAAATGCATTTTCATATGATTACTTGATTAAATTCACTGTGATGTTACAACAATGTCGAATGAGGAATAATGTTTTTTTGGCTTCTTTTTTTTCGATAGGCAACTAGATTTTAGTGTTTGAACAGCCCAATAAAGTTCTTCCCTAGTAACTCAGCTAATATACAGCCATGCCATTTGCCATTCTTTGTACCGATTGAATCATAACTTGGATGTCTCTTATCAGCCACTTGAATTTCCTCAGTTCATCTTTATAAGCCCACAGTACTCTCATCATTCTTCAACCAGTCAATTACCACTTTTGAATCCCCTTCAATGACTAACTTATTGAGATTCATTTCTTTTGCCATCTGCACTCCCTTCAAAACAGCCATTAATTCTGCTCTTGTCAAAATTGAGCTTAACAAAATTCTTTTTCAGGTGGTATACAATCTCTTTGAATCACAATCCTCCTAGAAGAGGTTTCAGCCACTTCCCTTCACTTTATCATTATATCATCGAGTCAAAACAGTGAAAAGATGGATTTCCAAAATTTTAATCCAATGTGCAACTCTCACTGTGATGCATTCAATTAGAGCCTCATTACTCCTTTCCTTCTCTCTAAAAATTCTTGCATTTCTCTCCTCCCAAACCGTACAAACCACTGCTGCTCTCGTACACACCTACATTAATCTGTTTTTCTTTGGCCAAATAAATGAAGATGGTAAGAACAAGCTGGCTGTGTGCAAAAGGTGATTCCATCTACACCCAAATAGGGACAAAAACTATTCCCAAATACAAGCAACAAATGGATAAAATGGATAGGAGATTAGCAAATGGCAACAAGTCTCACCATTAGCTTTGCAAAGAATGCACAAATTGAGGGATAGACACCAATTTGCTCTTAACAAAATGCTCCAATTCTGGAAGGCATAGGACTACAAGAAATCTCCTTCACAGGGAAAGTCTGCAAGGAAGTGTCAAGAGGGCAAAGGACTCAAAAAAGGGATGCACAAGAAAAGAAACCCATGTGGAGACTGATGGAAGGTGATTTGGCCCGACCTCGTAGCATGGGGACATGTGGGTACAACCTGGCATAAGTGACAGGTCAACATGGCAGCCTGGCCATAACTTGGTGTACTGAACTCACCAGAGCCCAGCAATGCAGCTCGGCGGATGTAGCAGCTCGCCGAGAAGGAAGATCTAGCATACTCAGAGTTCTCCCCAAGGGAGGAGGACTTCCGAGCTCCTCCCGAGACCCGAACTCCCCCCGATGGGCCCCGAACTCTTCCTTCCTGTAAAGGGAACACCCCGGTCTACGGGAAGTACCCCGAAGTAGGGACACTTCGGGATAGTCCCATTAACGCTCCGACCCATATTTGCTTAAGGCTTGACTCGAGCACTCGCACCTTGGCTACCCCGGCACCCCGATGTAGGGTAGCTCGGACCAAGGCAGCTCGGTGCAAAGTAGCTCGGCAACCTACAGAAAAGATCTGCCTGACAATAGTACTTGCCGAATCCGGAGGTTGTGCCCACGTCTCTTGTTAGGCGGCGTCGTGCCTGCCACCTCTGCTAGATGTGGCGCGCCTAACAGGTCCGTACCCTGCAACGGCTGCCCACATCCGCCACCTCGGCTCTGGCAGTAACGGCTGTGGCAGAGGCGGTTATGCCAGATTTGACAGAGCTCCGGTATAAGAGAACCCCAACCCTCGTGAAGCAAAGGTATTGAAGCTAACGCAACCAGCACTCTTAGTTTTCTCTCTGCATTTTCCTTGAGTCTTCTCAGAATTCTAACTTAAGCATTGGAGTGTTCCCGCCGGGGAGAGCTACTCGGGAATTCTTCACGTTCCTCTTCGTCTCAGGTGCCGTTAGTCACAGCTAGGAGCCAGGTTCCAGCTAGCTAGGAGTGCCCGGATCGCGCAACATCATTTGGCACCGTCTGTGGGAAGCCCTTCAAAAGGCCTTCCTCTAACTTCTGTGTAACTTTCTCCAAAGAACTCATCAGAACCATCAGCACTCATGGCTTCCTCCAGCAACGCCGGACGCCGAAAGGCCTCTGAGGAACAACCCCAGTTTCCCACTGTCTACATCGAACAATTCACCGTCCCCCTCTCTGCGAACGGAGTTCCCAGTCTGAATGTGCCTCAGACAGTGGCACCCGTGACGGTTCCACTTCCCCCTACGGTCAGAACAACCTTCGTTGAACCCACCATCCCTCCTCCGGTGGCCAGCCAAGGTCAGCTTGAGGATCTGATGTAGTGCATGCGAGCCATGCAGGCTCAGATGCAATAGTTCCAGCAGCTTCAGCTTTATCAGCTGCAAGTGTTGCACCAGGTTTCCCAATACCAGTATCAGCAACAGTTTCCTTCACTCCCCCCTCGGCATCCAGCCACACAGCAAACCAGGCACCGCCGCCGGAACGAACTTCCTTCCCGCCGGGGAGAGACCTCGGTATCGTCTCACGGGAGAAAGGAGAGACCACCTACCCCCGCATCGCAACCTATAGTCAGGTCGGGGGCTTCCCAGCCAGTTAGGCCCGCGTCGCCTCAACGTTCGCAGTTCGAGCTCCCACTTGCCGAAAACCGGTTCGAGGTGTTGGCCGCCGACCTGGAACAAGGTCCCTCAGTTCATAGCTACCAACAGCAGTCCAAGCCTTTCCTTGGGCCCATTGAGCTTGGCAATACCGAGGCCAACAGCACCAACGCCGAGCCGGTTAAGAGTCAGCGGAGACGTTGCTGAGCTCGCCGAGCTGCCACCCACAATCTGCCCAAACTCAAAGGCAAGGAAGAGGTAAGCTTGGGCGAGGTAAAAGCTACTCCACTTCTTTCACTTCCTTCCCCTCTATCAACAGAACTCCTTGGTGTCCCCATGACAAGGGACTTCAAGCTCCCCCCACTGGACAAGTATGATGGATCCTTCGATCCGAATGATCACGTTGACGCCTTTCAGTCCCAGATGCACCTGGCAAGAGCCAGTGAATCCTGCATGTGCGTGGCCTTCTCCACCACCTTCAAAGGGGTAGCCCGCACTTGGTATCGAAACCTCACACCCGATTCGATAAGAAGCTGGGCGCAGTTCGTGCAAGTCTTTACCTCTCACTTTGTCACCAGCAAGAGGTGCCCAAGGACTCAAGAGAGCCTCCTTGGCATAGTTCAGAAGGAAGGGGAGTCCATCCGAAGCTACATCAAGTGGTTCAATGACGCTTGCTTACAAATACCTGACCTGAACCCCGCAGTTCGGTTCACTGCAGCCAAGCGAGGCATCACCCACAAAGAGTTCAAGTGGCACGTGGTTGTCAATCAGCCCAAGACCGTGACCGAGTTCCTCAAGCTCGCAGATCGGTTCATAGGGACAGAGGAAGAGGTCAACCAGAAGGGCGAGCAGGCCCTTGAGAAAAGAAAGAGGGAACCAGAGCCCCCGGCTCAGGGCAACAGTAAGAAGAAGGACCAAGCTCAGGGGGCAAAGCCAAATCAACCTTTCCGAGCTCCAGTAACAGAAAGGGACTACACACCCCTCAACGCAAAGCGAGCCGAGATCCTCATGGCGATCAAGGACGCCCCCGTATGTGAAGTGGCCACCTCGGTTGAAGGCCAACCCTAATGTTAGAAATAAAAGTTTGTATTGCAGTTTTCATAAAAATCACGGTCACAGTACCGAGAATTGTAAAAACCTCCGCGACAAGATAGAGGAACTCATCCGTCGCGGATATCTGATAAATTTTGTACAAAACAATAATAGTAATAAAACATGTCAGCAGGGGGAGCAGAATAGAGATGCTCTCGAGTCCAACAGGCAGGCAGAACAGCCGCAGAGGCAGCCCCGCGAAGAGAGACCAGTCCGGGGGACCATCCATGTAATTGTTGGAGGATCAATTGTCGCGGGCTGCACTTCGGCTGCAACTCGGTCATCAGCACACGAGGTCGCCAGGGAAGAACAGAATCCCCTGAAGCAGACAAGGGTGGAGGAACCAATCTTCTTCATAGAAGATGACGCACGAGGGGTCCACTATCCCCATGATGACACGCTCGTCATAAAGATAAAGATCAACGACTTTGAAGTTAGGCGTGTCCTCGTCGACTCGGGCAGCTTGGCGGATATTCTCTTCAAAGCAACCTTCGACCAACTTCATCTCCAAGAAAGCGACCTGAAGCCCGCAAGCACTCCACTGGTGGGATTCAGCGGAGAGGAGGTCAGACCTTTAGGAAGAGTTACTGTACCTGTGGAGGTCAGCACCTGGCCTAGTGTGGTGAGGCTCAACCATGATTTCCTGGTGGTCGCGACTCCCTCCCCGTACAATGCAATAGTGGGTCGGCCCATCACCCATGCTTTACGAGTAGTAGTCTCTACCTACTACCTAGCAATGAAATTCCCTACAGACTTCGGAGTCGGAGTGACACGAGGCGATTAGCTTGAGTCCCGCAAGTGCTATGTAGCTGCCCTCAAAGGAAAAGCCAAGGTAGCAGACGACCTTGAGCTGGAGCGACCCGCGAAGCAGTGCGCGGAGTGTGCCGCACCCACCGAAGAGACCGTCTCCATCCCGGCTTCGACAGAGGACCCAGCTCGGGCACTTCAGATCGGCGCTTCTATTGAAGAGCCTCTGCGATCTCAACTGGTAAGTTTCTTACTCGAGAATTTGGATATTTTTGCATGGTCCAAGGAAGAAATGCCTGGCATAGACCCTAGCATTATAACTCATAAGCTTAATACCGATCCTGTAGTTAGGCCCGTTAGATAGAAGAAACGCAACCTTGCCCCAGAGCGATGGAGGGCAGTCAACGAGGAGGTCGGGAAGCTCCTTGCAACCGATTTTATCAGGGAAGTCCATTACCCGAGCTGGGTGGCCAACCCCGTTCTGGCGAAAAAGGCTAACGATAAATGGCGCATGTGCGTCGACTACACTGACCTGAACCGAGCTTGCCCAAAGGATTGCTTCCCACTTCCCAGGATCGACTGTCTGGTGGACGCGACCTCGAGGCATGAGTTGTTGAGCTTTCTAGACGCCTATTCGGGCTACAACCAGATCAGGATGGACCCAGCTGATGAGAGAAAACTGCCTTCATAACCGAGCTCGAACTATACTATTACAAGGTCATGCCCTTTAGGTTGAAAAATGCTAGGGCAACTTTCCAAAGACTTGTAAACAAACTGTTTGAGCCATTAATTGGCGGGAAAATAGAGTGTTATGTAGATGACATGGTCGTCAAAACCCAATTTTCACATGATTTAATACTAGATTTGCTTTCGGTTTTTGAAATTTTGCGTAAGTTTAATATGAAATTGAACCCGAATAATTGTCTTCGGTGTCACATCGGGTAAATTCCTAGGGTACATCGTCAACCGGCACGTCATTGAGGCTAACCCGGACAAAATTAAAGCTATCCTAAAAATGAGACCGCCCCGGAAATTGAAAGAGGTTCAGAAGTTGAACGGCCGTTTAGCTGCTCTGAACCGTTTCATGTCCAAGTCGGAAGACCATTGCCTGCCTTTCTTTAAGGCAATAAAAAGCAAAGGCTTCGAATGGACTGAAGAATGTCAGCTCGCGTTCGACGAGCTCAAAAAGTACCTCGCCACCGTTCCTGTCTTAACCCGACCCGAAGAGGGTGATGTTTTAGAGCTGTACCTCTCAGCAAGTGACGAGGTGGTCAGCTCGAAACTAATAAGAAAAGTAGATCGGGTCCAACGGCCCGTCTACTATGTTAGTAAAGTATTGCAGGGGGCAGAGACGAGGTACCTGGAGATAGAAAAGCTAGCCTATGCACTAGTCATTGCAGCTCAGAAGCTCCGTCCGTACTTCCAAGCTCACACCATCGTCGTCCTTACCAACAAACCTCTAAGGCAAGTCCTGCTCAAGCCCGAGGTCTCCGGAAGGTTAACGAAGTGGGCCATTGAGCTCAACGAGTACGAGCTCCAGTACAAACCACGAACTACTATCAAGGCCCAAGCCTTGGCAGATTCTGTCGCAGAATGCACCTTCAGCTCCGAAGTCCCCAGGTCGGTCGAACACGAGGCCCCCAGCTCGGGCGAGCCTGAGGTTCCCAGGCCGGTTGAGCTCAAGCACCGTGAAGTAGCAACCAGCGCAGCATCTCTCCTAGTCAGACCAAGCGCGAATTGGGATGAGGAGCCCTGGATCCTTCACGTAGATGGCTCATCAAACTAGGAGGGCAGCGGAGCTGGGATTGTTCTGTACGGGCCAAGCGGTGTAAAACTAGAGTACGCACTGCGCTTCGAGTTCGCGGCATCCAACACGAAGCAGAGTATGAAGTGTTACTAGCCGGGCTGAATCTAGCAAACGAGGTGAAAGCCAAGCACATTGTCGTTTGCAGTGACTCCACTCGTGGTCAACCAGGTTACGGGTGAGTACGAAGCCCGCGAGCCAACCATGATAGCTTACTTAGCCAAAGTAAGGGGGGCTCTGCTCAACTTCCAATCACACTTCATCCAGCGGATCCCAAGATCAGAGAACGCTGAGGCTGATGCCCTATCTCGGTTAGCCAGCACTAGCGATAACACCATGAGAACCGTGTATATAGAGAACTTACCTCGGCCTAGCATTCTCGAGGGGGCAGAGGAGGTCGCTCCTGTTGATCAAGCAGAGCCAAGCTGGATTGATCCGCTCGCAAGCTTCCTACTACACAGAACCCTCCCTGCAGATCATAATGCCACTAGAAGGGTAGAGCGTCAGGCGGCCGAATACGTCATGATAGACGAGTGACTGTACCGAAGATTCTATACGCTCCCCTATCTGCGCTTCTTGCGACCCTCTAAGGCCGAGCTGGTCCTCCGCGATACTCATGAGGGCCTGTGCGGCGAACACTTGGGGGGCAGGGCCCTCGCCTAGAAAGCACTGCGACAGAGATATTACTGGCCAACGATGAAGGCAGATGCGACCGAGCTCGTCAAAAAATGCGACAAGTGTCAGAAACACGCTAACATCCACCACCGGCCCGCCGCCGACCTAAAATACCTCACTAGCCCGTGGCCATTCGCACAGTGGGGGATCAACATACTCGGGCCATTCCCACCAGCAACAGAGCAAAGAAGGTTCCTAGTGGTGGCAGTTGACTATTTCACCAAGTGGATCGAGGCTGAACCTCTCACAACAATCACAACCCGGAATGTGCAGAACTTCTTTTGGACTCGAACTACCTCGGGTACTGATCTTCGACAATGGTAAGCAGTTCGAGAACATTAAATTTCAGAACTGGTGCCAAGACATGGGAATTCAGCAGAGCTTCACCTTAGTAGCGCACCCTTAATCAAATGGACAGGCGGAAGTCACAAACAAAGCTATCCTCCGCGGGCTAAAGGCACGCCTGGACCGAGCTAAGGGACTATGGGCAGACGAGCTACCCAGCATATTATGAGCTTATCATACCACAGTAAAGACCGCTACAGGAGAGACCCCCTTCAACCTCACCTACGGCACCGAAGCAGTCATTCCAGCCGAGATTGAAGTTCCCTCGCTGAGACTAGAAGCATATGATGACAAGGCAAATGAAAACGAGCTATGTACCAACCTCAACTTACTTGACGAGGTACGGGACCTTGCATACATTAGGACCGCGGCCTACCAGCAAAGAGTAGCTCGGTACTATAACGCCAGGGTCAAGAAGCGGACTCTCCGCGTCGGCGACCTGGTTCTCCGTAAGGTTATGGTGCTTGAGCCCAGTGTTGGTAAGCTCGGTCCAAACTAGGAAGAACTTTACCGAGTAAAACGAGTGTTCGGGGAAGGAACATACGAGCTCAAAACCCTAGAAGGGAAACAAGTACCTCGGGCATGGAATATTGTCAACCTAAGGCAATATTACCTATAAATAATTGAGTAGACCACGTGTCACTCCCAGAGACTAAGGGCCAAAACACCGAGCAAACGACGACCTCGACACTATAAGACCCAGTCGCCTCTTCGACATGGGCAGACTCTAGGAGAGGTGTGACTAAGTCACTCCCCCAACCAAAAGGCTAAAATGCCAAGCCGACTAAGGGCCTCGGCACTACATACGACCTAACCGCCCCATCATCGTAGGCTCAATATGCCAAGGACGCAAGCAACTCGGGTGTAGACCCTACGGTACATAGCCCACCTCAGCATACAACAGGTTAGACCCGCTAGGGACAACCATCAATCCAAGTAACCTAGGAGTAGACAGGTCAGGCATATGCCTTACTATGTCGCTCACCTCGGTGTACGTTATAAAGACCACCCCTACAAAGTACTGGGAGAGTTCGGGGTGACGATAAACAAAAAATCCTACTTCGGACACTTAACAGTTCGAATAAAGTAGTCACTGGCAAAAGCATAAAGTGCGCAATACTTGGCAAAAAAGCGAAATTCATTGATCGAGAGTTTCGTACAATGAGCTCGGTAAAAAAAAAAAAAGAAAAAACCTAAGCTCACAGGCTCAAGATATAAGGGCTACACTATTTGAGGGACTCATCTTTACTCGGGACCTCCTCAGGAGCCTCTGCCAGGTCGGTGACATCTGCCTCTTCGTCACCGCTCTCCTCAGAATCCGGGTCCTCTGTGGCCTGGCGGGCTATCTCGTCCGTGATCCGCGAAGTGGTGATGGCACTCGTATCGAGCTCGGGGTATGTGTGCCTTATCAACCACTTACTAAGTTTGAAGCCCTTACGATAGGCCTCCGTCAACACGGCGTCAAACTTGTCCGATCTGACATAGTCTAGGGCGGCCTTAACCTTGGTCTCCTCTATGGCCTGGTTGAAGATCTCAGTTTTCTCCCCGATATCGGCCTCGAGGAACTCCACCTCGTGCTTCAGGACCCCGTTATCCTCCTTAAGGCCTTTCACCTCGAGCTCCAAGCCCCCTTGCTTGCCTGGAGGGCGTTCACCTCGTTCCTTAGCTCCTCCCTCTTGCGTGCCAACTCCTCATTCTCTGCCATCAGCACGTCGATGACATTCTTCTGAGCTGAAGCATTGCTCTCCAGCTGGTAGATTTGGTCGCGAGCTGCCCTCAGATCAGCGTGGGCTGCGCAAGCCGAGTCCTCGGCAGCTAGAGCCCGCTTCAGATACCTCTCGGACTGAAGAGTCAAGGCGTGCACGGCGGAGTTCACCTGACTAGAGAAGATTGGTTAGCACCGAAGAGATGTACAAAAAAAGGGGGATAAAAGAGAAGAGAGAAAAGGGTCTTTATAACTTACCACCATTGTGTGAGTGGCAGTCCGAGCTCCGAGCTGAGCAGGAGTAAGGTCGGCCCAAAGGGAGACCTCTTCGGTGTAGACAACCCCCTTGAGGAATCAGGATGCTCCGGTCCCTCTCCTGACTCCCCGAGCTAGAAATGGCCATCTCGATTGTGCGGATGGTCTCGGCGGAAGCTTCAGCCGCTGCATCAGCGGCCTTGGTGGCGACCTCAGGCTCCGCAGCTGCCTGTGGGGCAGGCTCTGCCGATGTCTCGGGCTCCCGAGGTGGTAGGATCTCCTCCAAGTCGATGATTGGAGGTACGTCAAGGAGCTCGGGCTCGGAGGTAGGAGCCTGCGGAAGCTCGGGTTCGGAAGTGGGGGCTTGCGGAGGCTCGATGCGAGCTCTCTTGGCAGCTCGCTTCTTCTTCCCTTTCATCTGGCGAAAAAGTCTCTCCCCCTTAAGCTTCTCTTCTTCCATGGGCCCTGCAACATAGCTCGACATTAGTAAACTCGAAAGTACCAATCATTTAAACAAGGTACTAAGTAAGACAACCTACCCGAGCTCAAGCCGGCCTGTATGAGCTTGCTCTCGGTGATATAATCCTTGTAATTAAACCCAAGCTCAGCCCATGATTGGAGCGTCTCCATTGTCTTCTTGTCCAGGATAACGCTAAGGTTTTGAATGGCTGCCCTCCAATGAGTGGGGAAAGGCCACCCCGCGGTGTTCCGGTCTACGAAGTAGTCCTGCTATTTATGGCCACTGTACTCAGGCTTCAACGGTCAAGATCAAGACAATTTGACGGCTCTCAAAAAAACCGGCTACGCGATCCTCGAGGCAAACTCGGTTTAATGCGTTTTTTGACATCTGCGGAATTCATAGATCGCATGACGTCCGCGCGTAGATTGTACGCGACTCGGATTACCCTTGATCGAGCCAAGAAGTGAATTGGTCTGACCCATAAGCCGCCTGACCAGGGGGCCAGAGCTCCGAGCCAAATCCAACCGACACACCGCGGACTCCCCGCACTGGGTCAGAACCCCCAGCACGGGGAGTGGGGGGCAATTGATGGAGGGTGATTTAGCCCGACCTCGTAGCATGGGGACACGTGGGTACAACCTGGCATAAGTGACAGGTCAGCATGGCAGCCTGGCCATAACTCGGTGTACTGAACTCGCCAGAGCCCAACAATGCAGCTCGGCGGATGTAGCAGCTCGCCGAGAAGGAAGATCTAGCATACTCAGAGTTCTCCCTAAGGGAGGAGGACTTCCGAGCTCCTCCCGAGACCCGAACTCCCCCCGGTGGGCCCCAAACTCTTCCTTCCTGAAAAGGGAACACCCCGGTCTACGGGAAGTACCCCGAAGTAAGGACACTTCGGGATAGTCCCATTAACGCTCCTGCCCATATTTGCCTAAGGCTCGACTCGAGCACTCGCACCTCGTCTACCCCAGCACTCCGGAGTAGGGTAGCTCGGACCAAGGCAGCTCGGTGCAAAGTAGCTCGGCAACCTATACAAAAGATCTGCCTGACAATAGTACCTGCCGAATCCGGAGGTCCTGCCCACGTCTCTTGTCAGGCGGCGTCATGCCTGCCACCTCTGCCAGATGTGGCGCACCTGACAGGTCCGTACCCTACAACGGCTGCCCACATCCGCCACCTCGGCTCTGGCAGTAACGGCTACAATAGAGGCGGTTATGCCAGATTTGACAGAGCTTCGGTATAAGAGAACCCCAACCCTCGCGAAGCAAAGGTATTGAAGCTAGCGTAACCAGCACTCTTAGTTTTCTCTCTGCATTTTCCTTGAGTCTTCTCAGAATTCTAACTTAAGCATCAGAGTGTTCCCGCCGGGAGAGCTACCCGAGAATTCCTCATGTTCCTCTTCGTCTCAGGTGCCGTCAGTCACAGCTAGGAGCCAGGTTCCAGCCAGCTAGGAGTACCCGGATCGCGCAGCATCAGAGACCATAATCTACTATCAGGTTCCTAAAGGTCCAAACAAACCCCTTCTAGAATCTATAGCAAATTTAGGACACTAGGATATTTAGAATCCTTGGTTCCTTTTGAAGGTGGAAATTGAATACAAGGGAATTGGTCCTTGAGAGGGACATTCCCGACCAATAAATATTTTCCCAAAAGAGAACTTTATTGCCATAGCCCACATCACACTTGATAGAATTCAAGAACAAGGGGAGAAAATTGTGGATAACCTTCCAAGGAGAAGCTAAAGTAGACCTTGAAGATGAGCTAGCATCTCATCCATCAGCCATTAGCCCATGAATATTGACCACCACTTTGTGCCACAATTTCTCTCTTTCCATAGTCAACTTCAAGAACCACTTCCTCAACAAGGCTTTATTCTTCTCACTCAATCTTTCTATAACCAACCCACCTAATTCTTTTCTTTTACCCACCATTTTCCATTTGACCAAATAAAAAGTCTCTCAAAATTTGTTGCTATTTCTCATGGCACCTAACACCAAGTATCAAAATTTTTGTTAGTTCAGATTGGATTTTGGGAAAGCATCAACATTTTGCAACAAGTGTCATGTCAAATGCAATGTGTCCAGCATTTGACACAATTAAACCTAGTAAAGATGAGAAGGAACTTACTTTCACTAGGTAACTCTGTATTCCACAAAACAAAACACACACATACACCTGGAAAAGTTCACAGTTTTTGTGCTGCAGAAATTATTTACCATTTTGCCATTCTCAAGCAAATCTTTTGGGTATAATAAAAATCCTAGCAGACGGCTTACTTATTGTCTGCAAAAGATAAATGTTTTAAAGAGAAACAAAGTTATCCAGTTAAAAAATGACCAAAATTTCTCTCTCTCTATCAGCAACACAAAAGTCAGAATTTCATTAAAAATTAAAAAGAACAGAGTACAACAAGAAGTTGTGAGAAACTAGCAAACCCGTTGCAGGATTAGCCCCCAACTATATTACAATTGTACCTAGTATATATGTTGTCTTTGAACCCCTTGCTTAGTTAAACTATCTGCCAAACTGTTAACAGATCTTCTAACTGATCTTATTTAAACATTCATATCTTTTGAAAGCCATTTGAACTTTTGAAGCGCCTTAGCCCATTTATAAACTGCCAAATCACCCCCTCACCTTCGTGGTCTTGACCCTAGGGCTTCTTGGTCTTCTCCTTGGAAAGCTATCCACAATATTTTGCCTTCTCTCCTTCCGTACTAAAGATCAGTCCTGTGTAGGTAATAAAGTTCGGTTTTGTGAAGATATTTGGTTTGGGAATACCTCTCTAAACTCTAAAGGATAGATTACCATCTCTTTACTCCCTTTCCATCAACAAAGGCAAAGTGATTTTTTTCTATCTTTAAGGTTGATAATTCCTGGAATTTAGGGTTGAGAAGAGGGTCAAAGGAATCTGAAATGGGGATGGTAGATGAACTTATTTTTCTTCTAAGTTCGGTGTTTCTAGATCAATCTTGCTTAGACAATAGAATATTGCCTTCCCCTTGTGGTTTCTTCACTTCTTCTTCCTTTTACAATACTCTTCTTCAGTCTTCTAACTTGGCAGGAAATTTCCCAACAAAGTAAGTCTGGTGTAGTCCTGTGCCTCCAAAAGTAAGAGCTTTTTGTTGGGAGGTGGTGCTCCAAAAAATCAACACCTTGGATGTGCTTCAAAGAAGGCGGCCAAACTGTTGCCTTTCACCCCATGTTTGCAGCCTTTTCTTGGGTCGTGGTGAGACAACTACACACCTATTAACCTCTTGTTCCTTGTGTCTTTTATTTGAAATTGGTTCTCTTCTCTCTTTGGCTGCAGGATGTGGTGGGCCTCTTTGATCCAAGTTTCTTTATGCAACCGAAGAAGAGGGTAGAGAAACGTTGAAAGCCACTAGAGCAGCTGTCCTTTGGTCAATTTGAGAAGAGAGGAACAACGAGATCTTTAAAGATTTTGGAAAATCAAAGGAAGAAGTCATTGATGGATTGGCTGAAATCATTAGAGCTTTTTAGCGACTTTCTCAGTCGATGACATACTAAAGGGCTGGAGTGTAGTGGCAACTTCTGTTTCCTTGAAGATTGGAACCCACGATTTTTGGTCTCCTACACTTCGAAGGGTGAAGCTGAATTTTCATGGGAGCGCTTTAGGCAATTCAGGCCCTTCTGGAATAGGTGGAGCTCTCAGAGATGAAGAGGGCAGATTGGTTGCTTTGTTTTCAAGACCAACAGGAGTGGGTGATTCACCGAGAGCGGAGGTGATGGCTTTACTTGAAGGTTTAGGGTTGGTTAAGCAAGTGAGTCTTCATGACTTCATCAAATTGAGGTAGAAGGGGATTCTAATCTAGTAGTTGGTTGGATGCAGTCACAAAGGTTAGGGGTCTGGATTTATAGACAACTAGTGAGGGAAAGAAATTGGTTAGCAAGGGAGATAGGGGTTTCTTTCAATTGGGTTCGAAGGTCAACTAATGGACTAGCTGATATGTTGGCAAAGCAAGGGATTTTCAGGGAGAACTTGTTTTGGGCAGTGCTGTAACTTAAGACTGTTTTTTGGGGTCAGCACCCTTGTGTTTGCAAGGTTGACAGTTGTATTATCCTTTTTAAATTAATTTCAATGAAAGCCACCGTTTCCTATCCAAAAACAAAAAAGAAAGAAACACCTATTACCATTTTTCAGCTATCCCACTACCATCTTTCAAATCACCTTCAATGAGGACACCACCAATTCTCAACCCCAAAAACTTCTGCTAGGAATTCTGCTCTTACCGAATCACCTTGCTCAATTGGGCCTGAAAACAAGGCATAAATAGCCCCACCTTCATTCCTAATCACCCCTCCAAATCCCGAGGGACCTGGATTGCCCACACTGCTTCCATCAAAATCACCCATCGGGGGTGACTAAACCTCTAGAATTTTTTGTTTCCTAGAGGAAGAGTCAGCTAAATACCCAAAAAATCTCTTCCTTGATGAATAACTAAGAAAAAAAATACTTAAGAACAAAGCAAGAATTCAATTGTGCAGTTAGTCATCAACAAAACTTGTATGTTAATAACTAATAACTAGGGCCAATAAGCTGGCTATTGTTTTTCTTATGAGAAAGTCAAACTTCCAAGAAAAAGTCAGAAGTATAGATATGTGATTTAACCTTCCTGAAAACATGGTTCAAAGTATTAATACACCTCTGTGTAATGGCAGAGGTGTATCAGTGCTTTATAAAATGTGCTTTTTATTTTTTTCAATTTCATTTTAATAAATATTTTTATATTATTTAATAAATAAAATGAATGGTTTCCTCAAAACACCTTTAAATAGGTGTATCATTCAGCCACCGGTACAATACAATACGCCTGATACGGGGTGTATCATATCGAAATTTTGAACCTTGCCTGAAAATCCATGTCAAGTCATATTAAATGGTACACCTATTGGTATGCTCAAATGGCATAGTCCCTCCACAAATGAAAAATGTGTATATGTGTGTGTATTTCTTGTTACTTTCTTTGATGTTGTGTTTTCAGTCACCTCTTCCTTAATCAGTTATTCTCTCAAAAAGATTCGATGTGTTAAATTTCAGAGTTGTAGATGAAGCTGAAATGGCAATCCAACACTTCAAATAAATCCCATAGTCAAATTTGGGGTGAGACCTTGGAAATTCTAATGGGGAGCATATAATAGTAATTACACTTTTGTGTTTACTTTATTAAATCCACTGCAATATACATAAAATGTTGAATGAGGAATAAAGGTTCTTTAAGGTTAAAATGATAAATGGAATTTAAATTGATGATATACAAGAACTTGCATATCAAAATTTTGACTTTTCAATCAAATGTTAGACATCCAGGTAGAAGGGAGAAATGGCATTTGAAAAAGTGTGGTCTCAATGTTAATCCAACTTACATTCTTAAAGCACAAAGAAGAATATTAAATAAAAGCCGTAGCTTAGTGAGAATCAGAAAAACAGGTCCTACCAATTGGTTGTGTATAATAACTGATTGTAAACCAACAAAGGATTTTGTTGCTGGGACTTATTTTCTTTTGTATGTTGAATTGGTGTTCCTATTGCAATATATGCCAGGTCAATGAGTGAAACCAACTGTTGTAGTTGTACACAACAATTCTTTTAAAAACTAAATGTTAAAGTCAAAATTATATATGACCAAGATTTTATTAATAAAATAAAGCAAGGTTTTATCAATCAGATCTTCTAGCAAATATATGAATAAGACCAGATGTGCAACTTCATGAACATAAAACTGCATGCATTATGTAGTTTTAAGTAGGAAATTCATAATTAGCAACACTTGACAGAAGTTCGTACAAGCACAAAATTCTTCATTCAGAAAATATTAAGAATCCAACCCAATAGCCTAATAGTAAAGACCAAAAAGCAAGAACAAATCTGTCATGAAATATACGAGAACCCACAACGATACAACAAAAGACTTGATGAAGTAAAAATGACCCAAACAAAGACAATCCACCAAGCAATAAACAAGGCCACTTCTTTTACAAAAGCAGAACAAGGTACAAAACTGCATACAAATGGAATACTTCCAAATAAGTCACCTTCAATCCTAGATAATCCAAGAAAGATAAGTACCAGTACTGGCGGTGCAAAAAACTGCAAAACGACCAAACAAAGATAATAATTATGCAAGAAGATTTTTGCCCTACTGAAATCCAAGTCCGGAACCCTACTGGCGTGCAACCTTTGGTACCAAGATAATACTGCTTCATTCATATGCATTTGCAAGTTTGGGCGCAGCATCACAATCTGCAACAAACCCGATACCAGCAAACACCAAAGCCTAAGCTTAGTGAAATCCGACTGCGCCATTCCCACATTACCAGCCAATTTTTCAGCATTTCCAGTTGCCGGACTCGAACAGCCAACTTTGGTATCGAAATTCCTCTTGTTAACTAGAATTTCTGCCAGCGGATTAATCCAAAGCACTGACGTGAATATAATCAAGAGCAAATTAACGTGAAGAAGCATTCGAGTAACCCAACCACAAGAAATTATTGACAAATTGCAACGAAGCTGATCTGTTCCAAGCCAAAACGATCGGGCACTCTTCGTAGCGGGCATGAAGAGAAACCCCGTAAGGCAACCCAGAAGAACAGCAATAGAAACTTGGCTGAACCCATCCACCGAATCGAGTTTAAAATCAAACGCCGAAGGTGCAATCATTGAAACAATCGCAAGCACTAACAGAAACCCCAAAAACCCCACCAGAATGCTTATCTGCTTCTCCGATCTCTTCGATGCAGATCTCTCAAATGACACCTTAGCGAGCAACACCAACACCTTGCAAACTGCAACAAACCCTAACAAAACTGGAACTACAGCTCCACTAACGAGCATTCCAGAACCCTCGGGTACGTGTAAGAAACAGTGGAGCAGAAGACTAGAAAGAGCCACAACAGAATAAAGAAAAGCGTCTCGATACTCTGGAAAGTAGAGACGCGATTGAAGATGGCTATCGACAAGAGGCAATCTGAATATCTGAGCATTGTTTTCGTCGAACTCGAATTTCTCCTTGGATCGATTCTTCTTTTTCGGCTCTACATTATCCCTTGAAGAGAGGCTTTTGTAACCCTCAAGACCAGAACCAGAGGATTCAGTGTTTTGGGGCCTCCGAATGGCTGCTCTGAAACCGGATTGATTGGTGTCGTTGCCAAGATTCTCAGGGTGAATATAAGTGTGAAGGCCTTCAAGGAATCTAGTTGGGACCCTAAGCAAGTTGATGAACACTGTGACGCATAGAGAGAGTGCGGCCTGCAGTATAAGATTGTCGTAATGGAGGAAAAAAGATATCATGGTTCTCTCCTCTCAACAATCAGTCAATGACAACTCAGAATCATCCCTACTTTCCTTGATTTGTTCTTGTTCGAACTGATGAAACAGGGGAGTTAGGGTTCCTGCTCTCTGGATTTTAGTTCCAGAAAAAACATATATTCAGATCCGAGCTTTGTGTCTGAGAGACTCAGACCTTAGAGAATAGAGACCTTGAGTCCTTGATGCAAATGACTGACTGACTCACACTTTTGCGCTTTGCGAGAGCCGAGAGAGGAACAACAACCACAAGGTCCACAACCAACTGACCAAGTCCAGCCACTTCAGTTCAGTCACTTCAGCTGTTATCACAAATTCACAACTGAATAGTGAATAGTGTCATTTTTGTAGTTTCTTGCAACAACCGGGAGCTTTTTTGGTATTGCGCCTCTTTTCGAAGATGAGGCGTTGTCCGGCGTTTCAAATCCCTTCCTCCTCCCCACAGCTAAAACCGAGAGACAGAGAGAAAAAGAGAGGGAGGAAGAAGATGGCATCGTCTTCTCCTTTTCATTACCACCCATCCATTCCTTTGCCTTCTTCTTCCAAGCTACCGGCGTCTCTGCAACCAACTGTTTTGAATTTCCCGCGAACTTGGGCCCCGCCGGCGTGGAACTCAGTAACCAGTACCAACCGGTTCAAGTGCTCCGCCGGCCAGACCGGGTTCTTCACCAGGCTTGGACGTCTGATCAAGGAGAAGGCGAAGAGTGATGTCGAGAAGATCTTCTCTGGTTTCTCCAAAACTAGAGACAACCTCGCTGTTATCGACGAACTCCTCACGTACTGGAACCTCGCTGAAACAGATCGAGTCTTGGACGAACTCGAAGAGGTCCTCTTTCTCTCTCTCACCACGATTCTGAACTATTTGTTAGTTTGCAAGCGATTTGGTTTATTAAGTTTTGGGAAACCAATTGAATTCTCCTAGAGACGGTGGTTGATAGCATAGCTCTTACTGCAGGCTTTGCTTGTGTCTGATTTTGGGCCCAAAATTACAATTAAGATTGTGGAAATCTTGCGAGAGGATATATTAGCTGGGAAGCTTAAGTCAGGAAGTGAGATAAAGGTAGTCCGATTTGTAATTAGGAACCATATTTGCATTACAGAAGGAAAACACTTGTTTATCTGTCGTCATGTTAAGTCTTTGGGATGTATTGTTGGTAGGATGCTTTGAAGAAGAGTGTACTTGATTTGCTGACTAGCAAAGGGAATAAGACGGAACTTCAACTGGGGTTCAGGTTTGATCTTCATGGGTTTTCTCGTTTTATTGTGCTAAGCAGCTTATTGTTGTCTTTATCTTTTTTCTCCCATTCACAGGAAACCAGCTGTAATCATGATTGTTGGTGTGAATGGAGGCGGGAAGACAACGTCTCTTGGTAATGTACTAGAAATCAATATGTTTGAGTTATCCATTGGCTTCTATTTCTAAAATTTAAGGTTCTCATCTTTCTTGTCATGGCACTTTAATTGTAATAAATTGATGTTCTTCGAGCAATCCGTTCACTATTATGTTTTGCAGGAAAACTTGCTCACAGACTAAAGAAAGAAGGAACTAAGGTTAGATGCTCTAACTGTGGCAGTGCTTCAGATTCCTGGCTTCTACTAAAATGCAAAAATTGGAAAGTGTCCATTCTAGAGCTCCTGATACAGATTATCATTCTTGTTTCACCTGAATTCAATTACTTAGAAAACTAGCTTATTGAAATGAAAAAAAAAAAATCAGAACTTGATGACACTGGAGACACTGAATCATACAGTCCTGGCATAACACCCCCCAAAAATAAAATAAAATAAAAGAGTAAAGAAGAAACTGAACTATATATAAAACAGAAAATTCCATTGAGACATCCCTTGTTATTTGAAAATTAAATTTTGAAATGCATGTGGTATCATAGTAACTATTCTCTAATCTTTATACTTGACTCATTAATTTTGCATCCACTCTACAAGTAACCAAGTCTATGTTATTTGAGATTGAACTTGGTGATTGGGGAAGTTTGATCGCAATGGAATCTTGTTCCCAAAAAGTAAGAGGGAAACTAACTTAAGCAGTTGTCGATTCAGAGATTTTGGAATGCCTTAATATGATATGCTTACATATATGACTTAAAAACTTGAACTATGATAACAATAAAAATAAATAATCTACTTATCAATAAAATAAAAATAAATAATTTAAGCTATATATAATTCATAAATCACAGACTAGTATATTAATGTGTTTATCATACTAGGAAAAAATGTCTTATGAAAGGCACAGGAGGGGTCCCTTTTTTATTCAGGAAATACCAAATAGATTTGAGAGATGAGAGCATTAAGGTTACCTACTAGAAAGACTAATCTGATGATAATGATGTACCAGAAAATACAACCATTTTTTTTTTATTTTACTAACCTTTAGGGGAAGCAAATACAACAAGTACTAATCAGTAAGAATTGTAAGATGTTGGCATGTTCAGGTTTGAACAATGACCTTTCGCAATTGTACTTTTATATCACATTGCATGTTACTTTGCAATATAATAAGAATGGGGTCTTATATACTTGCTTGAAGATTAAATAAACAATGCCATATCAATATAAGTATGTTGTCAAATATTAATTTAGCTTTTTAATTTTTCTAGATATTAATGGCAGCTGGTGATACTTTTAGAGCAGCAGCTAGTGATCAACTAGAAGTCTGGGCTGAGAGGACTGGATGTGAGATAGTTGTGGGTGAAGGAGAGAAGGCCAAAGCATCCTCAGGTAGGCAGCAAAAGATTATAGGAGTACAATGGGAGTCTTTTAAGAAATGTTTATCCAAGGTCAGTACATCTTTTATAGATTTCCAAAATGTGGTAGTAATAAATAATCTTCATTTTTTTATGGCAGTTCTTTCTCAGGCTGTAAAGAGAGGGAAAAAGCAAGGTTTTGATGTAGTATTATGTGACACATCTGGCCGTACGTATGAAAAACTTAATAGGTAGCAATTTTTTTTTTTTTAATTTCGCTTATCTGATAGGTTTCTTAATGGGATAGTAATTTGTATCATCAGGTCTACACACTAATTACAGCTTGATGGAAGAGTTGATTGCATGCAAGAAAGCTATTGGTAAAATTATTTTTGGTGCACCAAATGTAAGCTCAACTTTCCTGCATCTTTATATACATTCTATCTTAGTCCATTTAATAGGGTCATGGAACCTTTGAGAAATGACATTTAGCTTTAGAAACTAGATATAAACACATGATACTGCACGAATACTTCTAGATTTATGTAAAGTGGTATGTATTAACAAATTATACTACCAAAATATCTGAAATTTTAGAAACTTAATTAAATTTGACAAGACATAAGTCTTGAGAAATGACATTTTGCTTCAAAAACTAGATATGAACACATTATAAGCACATTATATGGAATACCCAAATCCATATCCATGCCCAGAATTTTAGGAAATGGAGAGTCATATCCCATTCCTGTATCTGTGTCTATATCCATATCTATATCTAGGCATCATAGTTCCCAAATCATTTCCAAAAGTTTCTTGAGATAGGCAAAACATAGACTTATAGAATTTCACTTAGATAAAATTACACTATTCATCTATTCCTTGTTTTCCCATACCTAGATATTTGATGATTAATAGTGAGAATCTTATATAAAGTTGCAATCCACATAAAGAATAAGACCTTTGAGGAGTCATGTGCTTCCCAAATCCATTTCCATGGAAATGTATCTTGAGAAGGGCACATCATAGACTTATAGAAGGATTTCACTGAGATAAGACAACATTTTTTCATGGATGACCCAAGAATGATATTACTGTTTTGACAACTTTTCATTCCAGAAGTTATTTGGAAATATGATTGCTGGTTGTTTGTCTTTCTGCAGAACATTTTTTTGAGAGAAGATAACTGAATTCATCAAGTATTCAAAAGGAGGGGGGGATGTACACGAGAGGATGTACAAGCCTTTTAAGCACAACAAAAGCAAAGAGACAGCCCTATAGGAAGGCAGCGTATTGGAGCTATACAAAGAAACCCTTCTCAGCCCAGATTTAGCTAGATTATCAGCCACTTGATTTAATTCTCTAGGAATCCATCTAAAACTGCAGTGTAAATAAGAGGCAAGCTCCCTGATTTCTAACAACAGATGGGATAGCTTCCACGGGTCTACAATCTATCCTGAAGCCCAGTTAATAACATTTCTCAAATCACCTTCTGCTGCAATGCAGCTGAGCTGCTGTAATTTGGTGATTCTGAGGCCTTCCAAGAGGGCCCTTGCCTCTGCATCAGAAGCATCTTCTGCCTTGGCTGGGCCACTATAGGCCCAAACCAAATCTCCATTTGCTCTTCGAATCAGTCCTCCAATTCCAGCCTTTGATCTGTCCTCAGTGGCTCTCCTAAAACTGCCATCGAAGTTTAGAATAAATTCACAGTCTTGTCTTGGGGAGATTTTAATAGGAGGTTGGGAGTGAAAAGGAGAGGTTGATAGTAGAGCAGCCCAGTTACTATGAATGTCTTGTCTTTCTGCAGAACATTATACTATTATATGTGTTGTAATATGTGCCCTGTCTGTTTTTTATTTCTTTATTTTTTTTATTTTTTTCTTAGTAGTAGATTTCCAACCTAACATTTAAATTTATTCTCAAATAACATACTAAGAATATGCATGAATATGCATGGTATAGTTACACTGGATATGAGAGTGGAAGCAGGGAATTGTTTAAGATTGATAACCGAGAGACTTCGTAAAGCGATGAGGAAGAGATTCAAGAGGATGGTGACCCTGGAATCAAAGCTGAGTGAACTAGGTTCAGATGTTCCTTGACTAGCACATACCAAATAAAAGAAATGAACAAATAGTTTTATAAGGCATGTATTAAACTGGTCATGCTTTATTGAATTGGTTTGTCCATGTAAGGGATAATTTTATGTTAGAAAAAGTTTTGGTGGATGAGTGGCAAGAATAGGAGCAATAAAGTTGAATAGAATGTTGTGATGGAATAGTACCTTCATGACAATGTAAAGAAACGTAGTCTAAAATAATTTGTCATTGTTTCCATCAGATGAAGATCGATTACTATCAAAAGAAAAAAAAGATGAAGATTAATTAACATACCACTTGGAAAGAAGCTTTTAGTGCAAGTTGAAGTTTCTAAAGGACAAAGGAAGACCAAATATGTTATTGATGTAATCTGTACTATATGCCACAGAAGGGCATTCTTGTCTTTTCCCTTTCTTTTATTATGTTTTGGCCACCCTACTATTTAAATTAAAAAGCTGGCGCCGCCAGTAATTGATTTTTGGCTCTTTCTTCTACAGTTATGGTTTTAGGTAATGATATAATATTTGACAAACCAGTTTTTGTGAAAAAAAATGTGTATCAGATTGAGTAAAATGGTTTTCTTGTAATCAACTCCCGATAGGTGAAATGAGGTGAATGATGATATGCTTCCTTCTTTCTGGTCCATAAAATTTATATATTTATTTCTGTTTGTTCAAAATTTAATGACCTAAATAATGAGTTCAATTTAGTGCTATTTTCTGTCTTATCCTTGTTTGAGACTGATTCTTCATATTGCTCTTCATGTTGGGAAAAAAATTCTCACACAACTTTCATGTTACCATCTGGATGGAAATTTTCTTTTTCATTCACAAGTCCAAACTGTCATCGTAGTATATGCTAATAATCTTGGATCATCTATAACCATTTTACAAATTTTACAGGAGATTCTGCTAGTCCTTGATGGGACAACTGGTTTGAATATGCTGCCACAAGCGAGAGAATTTAATGATGTAATATTCCCAACCTCAAATGCTATAATATTTCATTCTTCCCCTCAGCATTCTGATACTTAGGCTGCATTTGGGAATAGTACAAATACAAAAATGATCAGTACAAATACAATTGTCTGGTTCAGAAAATGCAAAATTGGTTTAGTTTTGTACTGATAATTTTGTATTCTTGCCAAATGAGTTTTAGGTGTGATAGGTACAAACACAAATCCTGAGACTGGAATCCGCCTTTTTTACAATGAACAACTTGAGTGCAAAAGTTCGCATCCAGTTTTTGGATGCAAACATTTGCTCTCACTTGATGCATACATGTCTTGGAATCCGTGCTTGCTGTCAGTATCATTACACAAATACATTCTTACCGAACATCTGCAAAACTGAACCTGAATGCATATGCATTGAACAGGCATTTCCACTCTTCCCAAACGCAGACTAAACTATTCAATTCTCATTTGATTATTTGTTCTTCATTCCTGTGATTTTTGTTTGTACTAATGCTATGCTTGTCATTTTAATAAGTTGTTACCATTGACTACCTTCTTTAATTCAACATTTAGATAAAATACTATTCATCCATGTAATTTAAGTTTGTACCAATGTCACTTGCCAATTTATAAGATCATTTTTCTGTGCCTTTTTCTCTTTCATTGAGGGATCTTTATAGTCTCTGACTCTCTCCGAAATCAGGAAGTACAAATGCACTGCCATATGATCCAATTTTTTATTTAAATCAGCTCCTCTGTTGTGATTTGTTATGCCACTTGGGTAAAAACAGTCGAAGTGCTGCAGACCAAACTATTTGCTTACCTTTTGATGTTAGCTACCGAGTAGAACTTTTCTGTTTAATGATTTCGGCACATCCTTTTTTTATAAAAGAACCCCCTAATCATTGATGAAAATATATACTTTAAAAGACAAAAAAAAAGACTCCCATGTTTTGACTAACATTACTGACAGTGGTTTCTTTGTCTTTTCACTAGGTATGTGCCCAAATCACTCCTTATTTCTTTAAGAAACAAGTTTACAATTATAAATAACTAAATAAGGTTCTGCTTTATTTCTTCTACTAATTGAGATGGATGAGTGGTAAAATGATAAAGGATAGGATCAGAACTAAGCACATTCGTGGGGATTTAGGAGCAGCACCAAAAGTGAGAAAATGAAGGAAAATAGGATAAGATGGTTTGGGAAATGCATGGAATACCAATCAATGCACTGGTAAGAAAAATTGTTTGAGGACTTGCAATTTAACCATGAATATGACCCTAGACAAAGTGGAATTGTCAAAACAGATTTCATGCAGTCAACTTCATACAGTTGGGGTTGTTTGTTGAGAAGTTTTGAGCTACTTATTCAACCTGGATATGTTGCTTTATATTTTAATTCCAACTATAAATGAGATCTGAACTCATTCTCATCTGCCACCATTTTGCATTTTCAGCTTTTTAACAAGCTCGGAAGGTTTCCAACAAGCATACTGATTTTTTAATATAACTTTGCGCATATATTGGTGCTATGCCGTGAACTAAATGGTTTAAAAATTCTACCGCAGGTGGTTGGCATCACAGGATTAATCTTGACCAAACTTGATGGTTCTGCACGAGGTGGCTGTGTGGTAATGGTTAAATTTTTTTAGGGATGTAGCCATTGTACTCTTTCAAAACACCTTTAGAGTTGTAAGAATTCTGATTTTGAATGATCTTAAAACTAATGGCATCGCATAACATAACAAAAGCTATTTAAACTCGTGATAATGTAAGAGTAATTTCTATTTTCAGGTCAGTGTTGTAGATGAACTTGGCATTCCTGTGAAGTTTGTTGGTGTTGGTGAAGGGTTGGAAGATCTCCAACCATTTGATGCTGAGGCCTTCGTTAATGCCATTTTTTCTTGAGGCGTGAGTAGTAAGTATTATCATCAACATCTTGGTGGATTCAGTTTGAATTAGATTTCAGTGACATTGGATCTGCCTCACTTCAATTTTCTGTGGCTTGCTTTCAAAATTTCTTCTGTTTTCTGGTCTCCATCTTAGTGCCTCTCTCTACTAGAGTGGGTCTGAGATTTAACAAAGACAAAGGTGCTCAATTATGATTGTGTTTCCTCCTCTTTAAGGTGGCCTACTAGTTTACAACCCAAGGGTGATTGGAGAATGGAGTGAAAGAGACAATGACGAAGTAGATATAGAATTACGTCGCTGGCATCTGAGAATTCAAGTGATTCAAAACTGTTGGGATTGATTTTACTTCCACACTAGTGAAATGGTTTCAGATTGCATGATCTGTGTTGGTGAAAACGAGAAACTCCATGATATGGTCAGCATGCTTTACACCTAGCAACTTGGGAATACAAGAACAGGTAGCTGAAGCTGAACTTCAGTGATCCATACGCACATGGAACTTCAGAAGAGATTGGTAGAAGTTGCAAAGTGTTTGTCATTTGTTGCTTGCTAGTTGGTATTCCTGTATTTAACCATCTTCTTATATGAGTTATTGGGTTGAGTCATCTTGTCACTAGCAGGATGATAATTTATTTACCAGTTTTTTTTTGAGATATACGAGTTTTTGAAGTAAACGGCGCCTTCTTACAGTTTCTATTAATGCCCATCACAATGAATGAAACTCATGACAGGAAAGCCGAAACCCCATTTCTCTTTCTTCCCTACTCCCTACTCAAGACAAGAAAATATTTATTCCATACCAGTTTCTCAGGTGAAGATGAGGCTGATAATGGCGAGATTATTCCTTTATTGGACGACAAATGTACCAGTATATACCATATACATATGGTGAGAGCTACTGTTCACTATTCGAGATTGGTATGACGGGATCGGACTGCCTCTGGGGGCTGACCCAGAACCTCCGCCAACCTGAACACCACCATCTCGAACAACACAAACATGGCTCCTTCGTAGAGGCTCCCCATCGGAAGTAAAGGCCGAGATCCCATGGTGCCGGAAGGACGGTTATGGTCATTATGATCGTCTGCCATGGTCTGCGCGGGAAGAAAAGCAATCGTGGTGGCATGTCGAACGGCCGACCCTGACTCCGGCTGGGCGGTGAGGAGCAGGACACGAGCACCATTGGACCGAGCAACCCCGCAGATGGCGTCGACGGTGGGGAACCCACCAGGGCCAGCAGAGGCGACGAGAAGGTCGGGAGAAGAGATGGGAGGTGTGGTCATGTCGCCGACGCAGTGGGCCCAGAGACCGAGGTGGGACAAGCGCATGCAAAGGGCCTTGAGCATCAGACCTTCGCGACCGACGCCATGCACGAACACGCGTCCACTTCGGGCGGCCGCCCCTGCGATCTCTTCCACCGCCACCTCTAGTGCCGAAGTTGTATTGCTGGCCCGGGAGAAGACGCTGCTTATCTGATCACATATCTGCGACGCCAATGATTGCATTGAATTGTTGACGTCCGCCATTGCTGCTTAAAACTCTTAAGCAGAGCTGCACACTTGCAGCCCTAAGTCGAGAGTGAACTACAACTATTTACTGGGTTGGCTTCTGCGGAGGAGCTCCTTTACCCTTGTAATCCACTCGCCGCGACAGCCATAAACGTCACAGTCAGTTCGACACGATGTAAGATGGGAGTAATGAAAATCCTACTAGGCTACTACGAACTAGAAAGGTATGGTACCTGATGACATATTAAGGAAAAATCTACATATTAATAGCCACCACCACTAACCAATCAACTTGTGTTTTTTCATTCAAGCTCACCCATCGCATCGGCTCATCGCTTAAACTCTTTTAGGTATCGAGGGCGGTGCTATATGGTATCATAGAAATTGCCATGTTATTCAATGTTTGACCACGATCTCTCATGGATCAACGTGTCGATTCACAATTGACGATGCTTTTGATAAACAAATAAGGATTGCTAACAACTGATATAGTACTAACAAATTAATAACTAATCAACATTTTATTGAAGGGTAAATTATACACGGACCCGTAATATGGGTCAGTGACAAAGACCCCCTGCACTTATTTTTCGCAATAAAAACCCTTTGAACTTTGGCCGTTTGACAAAGACCCCCTTGTGTTATCATTCTTCAATTAACTTTGAAAAAGATTTTAATTCTTTTCTAATTTATTTTATCAAGCTTTTCTAAACATCAGATGCTCCGCAATTTACATCGTAGCAGTATCTTACGGTGCTATGAGCTTAGTTGCAAGTTCGCCGGAGACAAGAAATACATCACCGTACTTGATCGGCTCCTATTTACTGTGATGCCCTTGTTCTTGAAATTACAAATCTAAATCACCTTGATTCCTCTGTGACTGCATTTCTTGGTGTTTGTGGGGTCTTTGAGGCTGTTCATGGATCATATCTGATTATTTGGTTGAAATTCAGGTTGATGGGTAAGCCCTAAAAGGCACTGTTACAATTTATTGATAAAACTCAGTAACAAATTTCGATGGTATAGTTGGGAGTGTAGATTTGATGCTTTTAAGGTGGAGGAAGGTGAAGGACGTCTAGCTGTTAACATCTTGATTTCTGGAATTGGTTTCGGAAAAGAAGATTTTATAAGGCCTTGGGAGGGACTAGAGGACAACTTGGAGAGGTATGTGCTACAATGGGAGTCTAAGAATCTGATTGTAGTGGGTAATGTTGCATATATGAAGATAAATTAACGTTTCTTAATTATTAGCATATATCAAACTATCAATTGTTGCGGAGCTCATCACTTATGTAAGCAATAATGATGCAGGAATTAACCCAACTAGGCTATCGGAGAGAATTACAGTCCTTCGGGTAGCAACCGGAGCAACTCATGCACAGTTTGATAAGTCGGGCAACTATCAGCTCTACCTGTTAGGATTAAGAGTCCATTCATGTATATATCCTCTTTGTGTATATCTTCTTTCCTTCTTTCCTTATCATGAATTGTTCAGATATGATAGGAAAGATTGAGTCCCTGTAAGCTTAGGAGTTCTAGTTGCCATAAGCTTAGGAGTTCGGTGGCTGTGTGGCTGTGCATTCATATATATATTTGATGTTTCAATGAATAATACACAAGAAAAACAAATCAGAAAAGCATTAGTTTTACATGGTATCAGAGCCTCGAAACGAAAGCAAGAGGCCTGTGTTCCAAGACCTCTGGAGATCAGCGGCGGTGATCTATTACCAGCAGTGCGAACACTGAGAGGCGGAAGTAGTTCCAGCGGCGGCGATCTATTACCAGCAATGCGAACACTGAGAGGCAGGAATCGTTCCAGCAGCGGCGATCCATTACCAGCGGTCATCTTTCGTTATAGCGGCGGCAATCTCTTACTAGCGGCGGCGATCTATTACCAGCAGTCATCTTTCGCTCCAAGCAAAAGCTTCAGAAGCGGTTGGTTGCGGATGACT